>OX382345.1:13508432-13575932 GCA_947507615.1 Hemithea aestivaria | reverse complement strand
ACCTAACCTAACCTAACCTAACCTAACCTAACCTAACCTAACCTAACCTAACCTAACCTAACCTAACCTAACCTAACCTAACCTAACCTAACCTAACCTAACCTAACCTAACCTAACCTAACCTAACCTAACCTAACCTAACCTAACCTAACCTAACCTAACCTAACCTAACCTAACCTAACCTAACCTAACCTAACCTAACCTAACCTAACCTAACCTAACCTAACCTAACCTAACCTAACCTAACCTAACCTAACCTAACCTAACCTAACCTAACCTAACCTAACCTAACCTAACCTAACCTAACCTAACCTAACCTAACCTAACCTAACCTAACCTAACCTAACCTAACCTAACCTAACCTAACCTAACCTAACCTAACCTAACCTAACCTAACCTAACCTAACCTAACCTAACCTAACCTAACCTAACCTAACCTAACCTAACCTAACCTAACCTAACCTAACCTAACCTAACCTAACCTAACCTAACCTAACCTAACCTAACCTAACCTAACCTAACCTAACCTAACCTAACCTAACCTAACCTAACCTAACCTAACCTAACCTAACCTAACCTAACCTAACCTAACCTAACCTAACCTAACCTAACCTAACCTAACCTAACCTAACCTAACCTAACCTAACCTAACCTAACCTAACCTAACCTAACCTAACCTAACCTAACCTAACCTAACCTAACCTAACATTGCAAAATCTACCTCACCTAACCTAACATTGCAAAATCTACCTCACCTAACCTAACATTGCAAAATCTACCTCACCTAACCTAACATTGCAAAATCTACCTCACCTAACCTAACATTGCAAAATCTACCTCACCTAACCTAACATTGCAAAATCTACCTCACCTAACCTAACATTGCAAAATCTACCTCACCTAACCTAACATTGCAAAATCTACCTCACCTAACCTAACATTGCAAAATCTACCTCACCTAACCTAACATTGCAAAATCTACCTCACCTAACCTAACATTGCAAAATCTACCTCACCTAACCTAACATTGCAAAATCTACCTCACCTAACCGGGGGCACGAGTGCGCAGCGCATGCAGTGCACGCGCCGCCGGTAGCGGCACGCACTCCTGCACCTTGTAGACATTTATATTTTTACTGACATTTTCTATTAAGAATTTCTTATTTCTTTCTTTTATATTAACAAGATATTTTGTTTCTCACTAATATTCAATGATTATTACTACAATTAAATTAAAAAAATAGTATTCACTACTTTATATTATTGTTTTACTTTACCTTGAAAAGCATAACTTGAAGTAATTTCGCAAGTGTCCCAATTACTTCGGTAATGATCAGGAAGAAACAAAACATCTCATTACGACGATAAATATAATAATATATATTGTATGATTACTAGGATGCAGACAGAGTCGCGGGATGGCCCGAGCCGCAGCGGTGTCGAGCCACAGTCACGAGTCACGAGTCACGGGTCGTCGAGGAAGAGGGCGGGCTCGCGCGGGGACGGCGGCCTCGCGTACGATCCTACCACACAACAACAAACATTATATTACACTCAATATAGTACAACCTACTCGACAGGGGAACCACTAACGAGTGGAAGAACGCTGAGCGCAGACGGAGAACACCGTCGCCCTCATACTGCTCGTGGACTTGCTGAAGTATTATCATACCTGACTGGGGGTAGACTTCCTTTGCAGGAGGTGGGTACACCTGGACGACCTCCTGCACTGGCACTGGCAACTGGCACTGGTGGGGTACCCCCCACCAGTGCCAGTTATTCTACCGCCTGAGCAGTGATGCAAACATTACTGTGCACAGGTGGGAGGGCACTGTAGCTAGTGAAATTACGGGGCTGAACAGTCTTAACATCTTATGACTCTCGAGTGAGAAACGTCGGTGCAATGCGCCTAGAATTTCACATTATCTTGAAATCCAGGGTGGCATTGTACTGATTACGAGCAGCGTTATCTCTCAACATCAGGACAGCGTCTCGCTCGTCTCGTTACTTCGCCGTATAAAAAAAAGGTAGCACTCCGGGAGTGCCGGCAGAAGTGAAAACTTCAATATTAACGTTGTGTTTAATTATAAGTATAAAAATACTATCATTTATGAGGTAGAATACAATGTTTATTTATTGCGCTATCGTACACAAATATGACAATTTATATGTTGTTATTTATAATATTATATCGTTATTTATATATAACATTAAATTTTATCTCTCAGAAAAATCACCTTCCATCCATAATTTCGACGACTTTTACACCATCGTAATTATCAGAATCATCATCGCAAATTTTTACAACTGATACAATTGGTTTATGATAACTGAAGTAAGATACAAACAGTTTTGATTCGAACCTATTTAAGTGTCTAATAAAAAAAATATAAAATATTAAAAAAAATATCGGGCGCGCGCTTGTCTAAGCCCCCTGTGCCGCCTAAACAGAGCAGCACACTCAGGCACATGGAACAAAATACTCTACGAGAAGAATGACAACTACGTAGGACGGGACTCGGGACGGCTAACACGCGGACACTAGGGCTGCCGTGTTATAGCACGGAACTAATTCAAAACGCGGGAAAATTTAAAAATCCATCTATAGGTACCTACATATATATGTTTACTATATCTACCTATAAATGTATATTGCTATGTATAGTAGGCGTATAGGTATGAAATAAAACTAACATGATTTACACATTTTTTTAAATATAATTTATTTTCTTTTCAATGCCCATCTTGATTCATCGTCAACAAACTGCCTGTTTCTGACCACACAAAATCGATTGATGCACATGAGCACTGTGTTTTCTTCTAAAATTCCTTTGCCAGGTTTCTGTAAATATATAAAAAGACATGTATTTTGGTAACAAATTATAAACTAAATATTATTATAAGAAATTACTAGTGAAATGGGTGAACTCCATAATATTAGGTACCTACTATATTTTATCTTACATAATATATTATAAATGTCATAGTTTGTAAGAATGTATGGATGTTTGGATGTATGTTTTTTACTCTTTCACACCTAAACAGGTGGACTGATTGAGCTGAAATTTGGTATAGCTTAGACCCTGGAATAACACATAGACTATTAGTACAGCGTGTAAAACCGCTGGGCTCAGCTAGTTATTATATAATAGTATAGTACAGGATATTTGTACAGGAAAATGAATAGTTGTTGTTTAACCCGGGCCCAATTGAGCCGCTTGGGTTAACCTGCTCAATTGGGCCGCAACCACCCCATTAGAATTTAGGCTCTAATTTAAATATGCTAGAAACTTATTCAATCCACCCCTGCTAAAAACAATTGAAGCGCTAGTAGCGGAGGAGTTAAGACATACATATTTTATTACCTGGAGCAGATTAAGCCTCGGAGGGCTCAACTCCTTTGAAAATTCAGAAGAAGAACCAGTGTTCTTTGTTCTTCCATCCATCCCAGCAAGATGTACTGGGTTGAATGCTTTGCTAAAACAATGAAAAAAAAACTTTAAATTTTGAGTCACACACTCAATAAAATTGGTGGGCAGGCTTACTTAATAGATTCATAACTAATGACATGAGTGATGCATAAAATCAATAAAACCTGTGAATAACCTTTGGTCTTTTTTGGTACACAAATAATATCTCTTCTATCTAAAATTATTTAATTAAATTTGAACTTACTTGAACTTTC
The DNA here is from genome assembly GCA_947507615.1 of Hemithea aestivaria. Lineage (NCBI taxonomy): Eukaryota > Metazoa > Arthropoda > Insecta > Lepidoptera > Geometridae > Hemithea > Hemithea aestivaria. Next base: position 13,572,247 of record OX382345.1, on the reverse strand, counting down.
AATGTTTGGTTGTTGTCATTATTTTCTTCTCTCTCCTGGGCCAAAATATTTTTTGCATAAGGTACAGCAAACTTATTCAATCTTGTTTTTTTTAAACATGTGTAATAGCGGATTCATCAAAATGTATTCCACATATTCCAGACACGTACAGCTTTTATAATGACTGCTCAGATGAACAATCATCATTAGGAAAACAGTACTGTGCCCAAATCTTGGCCCTGAAAATAAAATTGTTATTGGTTAGGTTGTTCTTGGTTGATTAGGTTGGTTAGGCACTAAAGCATTTGAAGTGCAATAAATGTACATAAAAAACTTACAAAGATCCGGGTGTGGATCTGGAAGGTAGAGGGAATCTATGGAAGGTAATAGCAGGATTTTCCAAAGAAAATATGCCACACATCGCACGGGTTTTACACATGAGTCAATTACTTACAAAATAAATATAAAAACAAACTCGGTCTGTGTCGTTAATCGTTATGGAGTCTTTTTCTCACAAAACTTATACAATTAATATTATAAAACGTCTCTATCGTGGTGGTTTTATCGTAACAGTTTATTGGAGCCTCAATTTTACATAGAATTTATCATTAAAAAGGGCATTTAACACAAAAATTCAACTTAACAGAAAATCAGAAATTTTTTAAGATGACATTGACATTTGAAATGAATTGACAATTGACATCATTATTATATATATATATTTTTATTAATTTATTCTGACCATGGATACAAGTCCTTCAGTCGAAATCTTTATAATTTTAACTTCATTGTTTATTCGATAAAGAGTGGGCGTTTATCGAATCACATAGATTCATTTTGTGACGATTCTTGAAAATAGCAGACTGTTGAACTTTCTTCCATTCTTCGACAGTAAATCACATTCACAAACACTCAACGTTTATTAAACCCACTATTAATACGCGTTTAGCACTTATTGCAAAATTATTATCCAAGAAAGCAAAAAATTTCATCCGCTTTCCAAAAGCGCGGCAAAATGAAATCACAATTGACATCAAAATATTTTTAATTGCCAGTATATGAATACAAATATGCTATTCATTTTCTACCAATTCATAATACGACTAAAAATAAAGTTTTATTTAATGCAAAAAAACAGCTTAAAATCGAACTTATTATTATTACTTACTTATAGCAAGTGAAACTATTTATTATAGACTAGCTTATGCTCGCGGCTTTGCCCGCATGCCGAAATCCTTTCTTAGCGGAGGTCTATGCCATAGAACCTATCTGTGTTTTGAATTTCAACCCAATCGGTCCAGCGGTTTAGGCTGTGCGTTGATAGATCAGTCAGTCACTCTTTCATTTTATATATTTAGATTTAAGAAAGTTATATCATTATCAAATCTTTGTAATTTATTTATGAAAATACTATTCAAGGATGAAAAAAAAAACTACCATGGACAAATGTATTTTGTAATGGTATTATCGTCGGTTTAAATTTTGTTTCTCATTCCATCTTGTATAGCGCTGGCTCGTTCTAACAAAACATACACAGTGCTGGCATTGGCTAGTTCAACAGTTGACCCCCCCTGGTTTAGGCTCAGGCACGGTAGAAAGAGTGGGAGATACTAGTTCCTCTCCCTTCCCCTCGATCTTACGCTTTTTCGATCAGCATCACGTGACCCTGACGCGAGTTTGAAAGTTTTTACCCATACAAAAAAGTGCTCAGCGCCGCTAAAGAAGTTTTCACTTCAAAAAAATTCACCAGTACAAGCGTGGGCCAGACTGCAGGCCACAACACTGCGACACGACGCCGTAACGCAGTGTTGTCGCATGACCCAATGTGAGGACTTCATGTAAACGCACCACTTATTATTATATTGATGGTCGCAGCCTTTTTGGCTTCTTTAGTCAACAAGGAACGCGGACTCACTAGGATATAATATCTAGATAGTATTAACTCGCGTGAACTGCTCGCTCAGGACACGGTTTAGCCCTGATACAATCGTCTTTATTATGCAGTAACTCGGTGATGATAGTGGAGCAACTGACTGGTGGTGCGCTCCTCCCGCTCGTCCGAGTGCTGCGGCTCCCGCTCCCACCACCCCGGCTGCTGCTGCTGCTGCTCTGCATCCTCGGAGCCTGACACATACATACTGTTACTGTCTTGTTCTTATAGGTACTTACTATACTATAGCATTCAGAGTTGTGAAGTGTGGATAGAGATGTTCGTGTGAGCGAGTGGAAGCAACACTACACATTGAGTACAAAACAAGAATATAACGTGCATAATGCAATACTAATCAAATGTATGTATCAGTGTGTGTGTGTGTGTTGTGATTATAGCTATTAATGTAAGTAGGTTCCCGCAGCGCGCTGCAGCAGTCCGCAGACAGCGCGCGTCACTCGCCTGCGCCGTACTCGTCGTGCCCGTACTGCTCCTCGTGCTCGTCGACCGCGTTGTGCTCCTTGTACTCGTCGTTATCGTCGTGCTCGTCCTCCTCGTCGTACCCTTCGTCCTCGTTCACGTCACCATGCTCGTCGTGGTGGTCCACCGCGTCGCTCCCGTCGTCCTCGTGCTCCCCGGTCTCGTCGTGTATCGCGCCGCTCTGAGGCGGTGTCTCCGGCGTGCTGCGGCTCGGTCGCTCCGTGTCTGCCGATATGATAGATACACGATTTACCTACTCACAACTCACATATTATACGCACCATTATGTGTTCGCGTGTGTGTGTCATCAAGGGCGGAAGGGCCGGCGATAAAACTCCCAATTTTAGTTAAATAAAGCACAATGATTAGTAATGTCACTGTACACTAGGAAATCCTACGTGATCATCTGTGGTGACAGCCCTGAGGTTATCTCAGTGTATCACTGTCCTCTGTAATATTATAGTGGTGAGTGCGAGGCGACCTGTGAACACGTGAGTGTAGCGTGAGTTGGGCGAGCGCGGGCAACATGACCTCGATGCATGTGAGTCCACTCCGCGTGAGTCGTGAGGCGGCTCGGAGCGGAGGAGAGTGTTACGCATGACGCAGGAGATAGGAGCGAGGCGGTGGACACTCACGCGACACTCCGGCCGAGCAGCGCGTGTGCTGCATCCCTGCAACACGACCAACGGTACAATAAACACTACGTACCTACGTAACAAATATTCACTCACTTCCTCTTCATATCATTGATGACAACGAGTGACAAGACGAACAGATCAGGCGCGTGATGGTAAGCCTCGTGGTTGCCCACACCGGGCACAATGTTTCAATATTCATAATTCTGGTGCAGTCAATTACTGAAGGACAAGTCCGGAACACATTATGCATGCACATCGCTTGGAGGATGAATACATTGGCACAGGTGTAGTAGGTACCTACTTCCCCAAGCGAGCTGTGCAATAGTCTACCGCTAGGTACAATGTCCGCATTAGTATCTGGCTGCTGGCTAGAGGCCCACGATACAGCTGGTATTGCTGGGGTGTGGCGTACACACGGTACGCTGGTCGCTGGTAGATATATTGAAGCGAGGGAAGGAGGGATACAGTGAGGGTCACACGGCGGTATTTCGTCCGAGATTTGCGCGTTCGCTGCGGACATTAACACATAACTGTAACTGCTATTAACCATATTCATTTAAAACAAAAGTTAACTTCACCTACTAAAATAATATTTTCATTTTACGAACAAAAAGTAGGTAGGTATATAGAGATACCTTATTATGTCAGGGCGTAGACAAGGGACTGGAGTTCAGTATAACAAGTGTATGTGACGGTGTCGAGAGGAGCTTCGTTTAGTTCCACGAGAACACATCGTCTGCGCGACACTCTACAGGTGCTCAGAGCAGATGTCATCCGGCTCGAAGGACCAAATTATTAACTAAATTGATCCTCGTCAGAAAGAGAGCAGTGAAGGAAACTACTCGATTCTTTTTCTAGATCCACAATATAACATTATACACAACAAACATAACAACATACACAACACAAACAACATGACATTATATAGATATCATGTTATGCTGTAAACGTAGGTGCAACGCGTAACGCGGCTCGAACGTACGCCATGTATGTAGGAGTATGAAGCGATCAGTATCCCACCGGCCACCGATCACTTCATTCACCGAGTCAGGAGTCAGGATCAGTCAGGATGAGGGCCGGTGCGGGTGTGACATGGTGTGGTGTAGTGCGGCACGTACCTCGCAGGGCGGACATGTCACGCGGGGAGGAGTGCTCCGGCGCGGCGCGCAGGGAGGAGGCCGCGCCCGCCTCCCACCGCACGCACGCACACACCTGCACAACACGTCGCGACACAGCCACACATACTACCAGTATATCGCACTAGCGCCACCGCAACCATACATCTTATCGTTACACTGTGCCAGAAAAACATTATATTATCCTACTCGGGTACCTACGACGTATTGAGTCGTTAATTTCGGTGACGCGATAAGTACGATTCTAAGAGAGATGAAACGTTTTAAGTTTCACCTCATAATAATATGGACACTAGTAAGTGTCCATAGTGTGAAGTGTGTGTGTGCTAGTGTAGTAACACTAGCGAATATTTCCATATCATGCCTACCAGGGCAAAATTACCGCACTGATAAAATTTAACAAACCTTAAACATACGTTTTTTATAGCTGAAATGAAAAAAAAAAAAACCTACTGATCTACTCGTACCTATATCTAGGTCTCATGCAGACAAAAGGCTCGAAATACGTAAACACTCCCACGTCTGCAGTAGGGCATGCAAGAGAACTGATTCGCTGTAATTTTTACACACTAACACTGTATTTTGAAGTCGGCAGAATGAGAAGGGTTAATATAAGTATCTATTACAATTAAGAAATATATTCTCGTTCTATTAAACCACTCATTCAAGTAGGTATTCATATTAGAATCACTCGCTATGATAGTAACGCAATACTAGACTACTCTGCTAGTTCGTGATTTTTAAAGTCACCACTCGAGTTATGTAGCTATAACGAACAATATACACAATAGTTCCTTTGTAATAAGACTATTCAGATAGCTTATCACGACATAATGTTAATAGATACTTATATCATAAAGACCACACATAATGTAATGTAATGACACAATTAGTAATAGGATTATGTCGCTTCCCGGCAGATAGGTTCAATAACAGGAAGCTCCTCAAATAACCCTTTGTTAGATTAAGTTTATAAATATAAGTTCATTTGAAATAAAGGTTAATCTGATCTTGCTCTTCAAGCAATTAACTTGTCTTTTTAAAAAGCCTTGTGCCCTCGCACACGACATAACTGGCGCAGTCGGTAAACCGGAAGAAGTGTAACAGTTTTACATAGAGTAAAATCCTCGTGTAGTCCTTGTTCCTCTTTCGGCAAACAACCTACGAGTGAGCGCGGCACAGCAGCAAGGCAGCCTGAGGAACAGCAGATTCAAGACGCCTACACATCGGCAATGTTCGTGGGGTAAGCAATAAAATCTTATTATCCCCGAGACTCCCTATTTCCTACCATAGATATCAATAATACCCGATAGGTTGTTCTGTATATCTAGGTATATTATATATTACAAAAAAGTGTTGTTAACACTGTAATATTCATAGATCCCTGTCAAAGTAGTAATCAATCAAATCAACAGTTAAAAATGTCTGTGGACAAGACTGGTTATACTGACACATCCACTGAAGAGAAGCCAATAGTGGCCAACTTCACTCAGTTCCAGAAACTGATACCAAACTACGACGGTAGTAGAAGTACTCTTAACCACTTCATAAATAGTGTTGATAGGTTACTCAACATTGTTACAAATAAAGATGACTTAATCGTCAGTTCTATTATATTAAGTAAATTGACACACAAGGCTGCTGAAGCGTTGTCTCAGCAGCAAGACATCCAAAATTGGGATGAAATAAAAGAGATTCTTAAAAGCAAATTCGGCGAATTTAGATCAGAATTACAATTGGCCCAACAACTTACAAATACTTACAAAAATAATGATTCTATAGACAAATTCGGTGATAAAATGAGATATATTATGAACGCATTAATTAACGGTTTTCCAGAAAGAAAAACATTTTATGAAAAACTAGCTTTAGATGCATTTCTAGACAAAATAAACCCTATAACATCAGTAACAATTAAACAAGCAGAGGCACAAAACCTAGAACAAGCAATTACAATAGCCAAACAAGAAGAAATTAAACAAAAGAATAGAAAACTTATGTTAGTAAAATCCGCATCCCAAACAAAAACAACACAATCAAATAAATATCAGAAACCTAACAATTTTGTAAAAAAAGATCAAAATAAACCAATTCAAAGTTCTGATAAAAATAAAAATAAAATACACTTTCAAAACGCAGTTAATAATGACGAAGATAGTGAAGACTCCCAAGAGGAGTACCAAGATAATAACACAGACGAAGAAGACGATTCTGAGGAAAATTTTCAGCAAGAATTTCAGGACATAAGTCTAACGTAACATATTTAAATAATATCAATAATTATAATCGTCTCCCATACATTTTCATAAACGAGTTAGGTGGTAGATTTTTACTAGACACCGGCGCATCTCAGTCACTAATAAGTCCAAAATATATTGAAAAAATTAACAATAATAACATAAAAATTAAACACGAAACCCATTACATAAAAACAGCACATGCCACATCTAAACATAAACGTGTTGCATATATAAAACTACCAGAGAAACTTTTTAAAGAGAAAATTACACATAAATTTCTAATATTCAACTTTGATTCAGACTTCGTAGGACTTATAGGTCTAGATCTATTAATACCATTAAGAAGTAAAATAGACACTAAAAATAGAGAATATATAGGAGCTTTTGATAACTGTAAAAAAGTACTTATTAACGCACCTATATTACAATACCCAGATTTTGAAAAACCCTTCATACTAACAACAGACGCCTCAGATGTAGCTTTAGGAGCCGTGTTATCACAAGGTCAAATAGGCAATGATAAACCAATAGCGTACGCTTCAAGAACGCTATCAGACACAGAACAAAGATACTCTACAATCGAAAAAGAACTGTTAAGTATTGTATGGGCAATTAAATACTTTCGTCCATATCTTTACGGTAAAAAGTTTACCATATATACAGACCATCGCCCACTTACATGGATAATGTCCATTAAAGACCCCAACTCAAAATTAACTCGATGGCGTCTAAGACTAGCAGAATACAATTTCGACGTTCAGTATAAAAAAGGTAAATCAAACACAAATGCAGATGCCCTATCTAGGGTCAAAATACTACATTATAATAAAAAAACAAAACCTAAAAACCCTACAGAACCACAACCTTGTACATCAACAACAGATATAGACACCGATTTATCCAATATAGACATAAGAACACTGTTAGACATGCCAATAACACCCGTAGAACAGGATAATACAGAAAACGACACACATACGCAAACATCTTCTATAGACATGTCAATGACACCTGTAGTTAATGACTCACAGGAAAATGCGGCATCACAAGTAGACTCACATAATATAGATAACAAAATACCGGAAATAGAGGATGCAATTGATAGGCAGCTAAAACAATTCCACATAAGGAAAACAGCTGGTAACACATACAAAATAGAAGACCGTTCAAAAGGAAAAATAATAATAAAAGATGTTTATATACCCATTAACGACACCAGAGACGAAATAGTTAAGTTCCTTAAAGAACATACCATTCCTGCAAGAGTTTTTCATTGTTTTTTTCACCACGAAGAGTTCTACCCAATATTTTGCGAAGTCTATAAAAACATTTTTGATAATAGGGGCCCTAAACTAATTAGATGCATGAACAGAGTCACATTAATCGACAATATCTCTGAACAAAATCATTTAATAAGGAGATACCACGAGGGTAAAACAATACATAGAGGCATTCAAGAAACATACAAACACATACATCGTAACTACCACTGGCCCAAAATGTTATTAACTATACAACAATACATAAATAACTGTGATCATTGCTTGAAAAGTAAATATGAAAGAAAACCATTGAAATTACCCTTATCATTAACAGATACCCCACACAAACCCATGGAACATATGTTTATGGACCTATATAGTAGTGGAGGTGTAACATTCTTAACATTAATAGATAATTTCACAAAATATGCCCAAGCAATGCCCCTTAACTCAACCACCAGCATTACCATAGCAGAATCTCTACTAGGAATGTTCTCAGTCATAGGAGTACCTAAGAAATTAACGACAGACTCAGACTCAAAATTCGACAACGATGTAATCACTGAAATATGTGCAATGCATAATATATACATACATTTCACAACACCATACAACCCAAACTCAAACTCGCCCATAGAAAGATTCCACTCCACTCTAGCAGAACTAATTAGAGTCCAAAGAATAACAGACAATAACGACCCCATATCTTTAATGAAATACGCGATAATAGCATACAATAACACCATCCACACTGCAACAGGATTTACACCATTTGAACTATTATACGGACATACAGACAGTAGAAACCCATTAGAGTTACATTGCCCTAAAGAATTTTACCAAGAATATGTATTAAAACACAGACAAATAATGGAAAACACAAATAAACTAATTAGAGAAAAACTATCGAACGAGAAAAAACAGGTAATCCAAAAAGCAAACCTGAACACAGAAACAGCCCCATTTAAAGTAGGAGACTTGGTCTATAAACAAGTAGCAAAAACAGCTCGAGCTAACAAACTAGAACCAAAATACTTAGGACCATACACAATTGTCCGCATTCACCCAGAACAAATAGCAGAAATAGTAGGTAAACATGTAAACGCAAAAACCATACGCGTTCACTTCCGCTTACTAAGGCGACCGGGAAATTTTTCAGGTACGCCATCACCGTTATCGCAGTCTTCAGACTCGCCGCAACCACAGCAGTCATTCAGCCCATAGACAACCACAACGGTGTACTTGTCTTAACGGAAGCTAAAGCTCAGTATCAAGTAGACACATACCACTTAGCAGTAATATACAACATTACTAAACTTAAAGATATATACGTAGACATATGTAGTAACTATTATACTATAAGATTAAAGTTAGGAAACACAACTAACACAAAAAGTATTGTAAGACAAATTAACTACCTCATAGACACTATAGAAAGTAGATTACTATATTTAGGTTTAGAAAACGTAGGATTTAGTTCTAACTATTATAGATATAAACGAGGGCTTATCGACGGTTTAGGATCAATAGTAAAAGCCATAACTGGTAACCTCGATCAAAATGATGCAATTAAATTTGATAACGAAATAAAAGCCATGCAATCAGCCGTTAATAAAGATAGATCAAATCAAAAGCAAACACTAAGCATAATGCAAGACTTTATGCACAATTATGAAAACAGCTTAAATCACATAAAAAATAATCAAAACGAAATAGCATCAACAATCAATAGGTTCTCACAGCAAGCTACCGATTTTGAAACAGATTTTATAACCCTAAATATATATTACGAAATTGAGACTTCGTTTCAGCAGCTATACGATAGATTAGAAACCCTAGGAAATGCATTAACATTTGCACACCTAGAGAGAATGCATACCAGCATAATTGACCCGGCATTTTTAATAGAGGAATTAAATACCATACAAAATGAAATACAGGGAATGTTAGCATTTGCCCCTAATATAAAAAGCATTCATTTGTGGGAAAAAGCAATTCTAGTAAAAGCATATAGCACAAACGAAACAATAACCTTCATATTAGATATACCTATAGTAGCTGAACAACCTTATAACCTATTACACCTGTACTCCATTCCCAACGATAATGACACCATACTTATTCCTAAAAATCCTTACCTTGTCTTGGGAAATAATGAGTTTGCATATCCCCACGAACCATGCACGGAGATCCTGGAAGACGACGTCATCTGCAAACACCTGGAATGGCATACGCTATCGCACTCAAATGACTGCATCGCACAGCTAATACAACACCAAGAACCACACAACTGCACATACGCAAAAGCAAGTTATGAAAATAACATCATTCAACAAATCAAGGATAACAGCTGGTTAGTCATAATGAAGCAGGAAGAAGTTGTGAAGACAATCTGTAACAATGACGTGCAATACCAACGAAGCAAGGGTGTTTTCCTGATAACAACAGATAACAATTGTAAAGTACAAATACTAGACAAGACCCTAATGACCCACCAACGCTATATTAACACAAGGGAAACTATACCGCTACCTAGAGCACAGCAAACAGCAAACATCTCACCTATTAAAGTAAACCTAGAAAACATTAAACTAGACGAACTTCACAAAACTATGCAGCAATCCAAAGACATCGAGATTCCTGAAAATATAGAAATAATCTCCAGCACACCAAGTTGGACTTCAATCACATTATATTGTATACTACTCATGGCAGCAATAGCAGCATTAATACACAAATTTTGGTGGAAACCAAGATCATCGCGAATCGCAGCCATGCAGCCCGAAGCAGAAGAAATCCAGCTCCAGCAGCAACCTTCGATACGGCTTCATCTTAAGGGGGGAGGAGTTATGTAGCTATAACGAACAATATACACAATAGTTCCTTTGTAATAAGACTATTCAGATAGCTTATCACGACATAATGTTAATAGATACTTATATCATAAAGACCACACATAATGTAATGTAATGACACAATTAGTAATAGGATTATGTCGCTTCCCGGCAGATAGGTTCAATAACAGGAAGCTCCTCAAATAACCCTTTGTTAGATTAAGTTTATAAATATAAGTTCATTTGAAATAAAGGTTAATCTGATCTTGCTCTTCAAGCAATTAACTTGTCTTTTTAAAAAGCCTTGTGCCCTCGCACACGACATAACTCTCGAAACAAAAAATAACTTTGCTATTTTGTTGCACTAATAAGTAGGTAGGTACTTATTATTTCGAGTTTCAAGTGTTAGATAATTATAATTAATGCACACATTACTAATTCAAATTTTAAAATGGATCGTCAAGTGTCTGCGTTCGATATAGTCAGTTGTCGATATAAATTGTGGTCACATATCGAGAAGGAAGGAAGCCGCGACTTCAGCTCGGCTGTATCGCGAATCGCGCTATGTCGTGTATGAAACAACAAGAAATGAAAGCGAGTCACGATTCACGATGATGATCCATTTCAGAGTTGACGTCCACCGCAACACACGCGGAACTAGGTACTTTCTTTCTTCTCTGTACGTTTGACTGATTGTGTATCTCTACTGGTGGTGTCGCTCAGGACACGTGTGCACATTCTTACATCAGGTAAATGTGTATAATAGGTCAGGATCAGGTAATCTCAGTCAGAGCCAACTCGGGGCGAGTACTCACGAGCAGCAGCAGCAGTGCGTCCATGTCGCAGCAGGCCGGTGTCTCAGACGGTGAGGTTGGCAGCCGCTCGGCGCGGCGCTGTCGGCGGGTGTAGGTGCGGTGTCGACATCGCACGCGCTCGTAAACGACGCGTTATCGACACCAAATAAAACTCGCACGATATTGTCCAACTTTTTATTTTCTATTTTCAATTGAATTCGCTCGTTTATCGACATCGCGTCGGAGGTACAGATAACTTTGAAAATTTCAAACGAGCGGTCGCTCGCCCCGCGCGATGCGACTCATAAATTATAATATATAACAAATACAATCATAATAATGTACAGAAACTATAACGCCGCGTCCCACCGAGCTCGGGCCGCGCGCGGGCGCACGGCGTGCGGGCGCCGGCTGCGCGCCGTGCACCCGCGCGCTCACATCACAGTAACACAGACAGTAGCACCGCCGACACGTTTCACATCCGCCTCGGGACGTGTAATGATAGATCGCGGCCGGTCGCGCCGCGCGTCCTCCGCGACGGACCGCGTCCCGCCGCGGCGGACGCGCGCCGCGAGCGCTCACACAGAACATAATATATAACATAACGTAACAAGGGGCGGGTCGCGCGGGCGAGGGCGGGCCTCCCCCGCGGAGCACGGTGCACCCTCGCGCCGGCCGGGGAGGCACGCCGGGTGACGTCACACGGCCCGGCGCCGCCCGCGCCCTCCCGCATATCACAATACTTCGCACGACGAGCGTCCCGCGCCCCCGGCCCGCGCCCGCGCTCACGCCCACGCCCGCGCCCGCGCCTCCGATTCTAATATCGTTTTGAACGGTATCGACGACGAATAGGCGCAAACGTCACAACAAAAATAACAACGAGTGAACGACGAGACGGGTCGAGCGGGCGCGGGCCGCGGGCCGCGGGCGGCGGCGGGAGCACTACACGGAGGAGGTGGTGGCGAGGTCGGCGGGCGCGGGCGGGCGCGGGCCGTGCTCGGAGGCGGCCGCCAGCCGCAGCGCCGCGCACGCCAGCGGCGGGCCTCGCTCCTCCTCGCTGTATTCCTCCACCTGCAAGCGAGGCGCGACATGTAGCGAGGCCGGGCCGGGGGAGCGTGTCCCGGCGGGTGTCAGGCGGCGCTCACCGTGCGCAGCGCGTGCTTGAGAGTCTCGTAGGTGAGCCAGCAGATGGCGGCGGCCGGCATCTGGTAGAGCACGCGCGCGGAGGCGCCGCGGAAGAAGCCGGCGAGGCCGGAGCGCGCGCGCACGGCGGCCGCGGCGTCCAGCAGGCGCTCGGCGCGCGCGCCGCCCTCCTGCGTGTTGAGCACCGTCTTGCAGACGTCGAGCGGCGTGGTGGCGGCGGCGGCGAGCGCGCCGGCGCACGCGCCCGCGGCGGCGTGCGCGCGCGGGTCGTACGTCCGCGCCGGGTTGAGCGCGGACTGGCACCACTCGTACGTGACGAAGTGCAGCGCCTGGAAGGGCACGTTCATGGCGACCTGCGTGCCGTACGAGCGGTAGAACGCGCGCGCGCCCTCCGTCCGGTACACGTGCCGCGCGCACTCCCACACGCCGCGGTACGGCGAGTGCAGCATCTGCAGCCGCTGCTTCACCACTGCAACACACGACCACTGCGGGTGTGACGTCACCGCGCCGTCACGTCACACCCGCGCACGCACTATCACGCGCGGTGGTGACGCGGAGGTTATCGCGCCGTCGGCGGCCGGTGGTGTCGAACATGGGACGGGGAGCTGTGAACTCGCCTTGTTTATGTTATGATACAGATATCGTTCCCCTGGCACCCTGACCCCCCACGGGGGACGGTGTGTGTCTGTTGTTTTGTCTCCTGACGAAACGCACGTCTCGTCGCCTCTAATAATGTGTCCGAAAGTCGACGAAACGAAATATTACGATCGAAACGGTCGGTATTCTTAAGTTTCCCGTTGCGTACTAAAGGCGGCTTCCTATTATTGTGAAAAACGATTATTTCGATTGCATTTATTGTACGAAGGAAGGATGAAACATTGTAGGTTTCAAACGAGAACTAATTGTGTTGATAAAAGTCTACTAAGAGTAGACTCGTGACTGCGGTGATTCAATTTTAAAATACTTCGCCGTTCCGTGATTTAAAGTCAACGCTCGGAGAAACATTAATTTTGCTTTGCATTTGTTAAAATAAATATTATCTTCACGCCAAAATAAATATTTCGTCAAAATTTTACGAATTTATAACGGTTTGAGTCAGCTATCGCTCGAGTCGACAATAATACTTCCACATATTAGTCGGTATCAGCGGAGCGCGGACGACCCACTTGCTAATAATAAACAGATGTACTTAATGTTTTGTTTCGCACTATCACCGTCGCTCGTACATACATACAAAGGAAGCTGATAACCTGCGGGAGAACACTGCGGTTATCGGCGTGTTGACCGCGCCGGCTGTGGACTCGTCACCACGAGGACCTCGACTGCAGTGTGGACAGCACAGGCTGCCAGATGCCTTGGACTTGACCGCGCACCGGAACTCATTCTTATCGTGTTGCTATTTTGCCGATAAATAGTGTTCATGAACCGAGGAGTTTATGGCTTTGAATTTTTGAATACACAAGATTAGGTACTTATGTGCAAGACGACTGCGCCGGGTATTGCACACAGGGAATATTCCCATTTATCTCCCTCTTACCGTTTAGGGGACACATGCAAATTTTTGTACCATCTGTGTTTCTAGACGGGAATATACAGAGTGGTTGTGGAGACGAGACAGGCGCAACACAGGGTGTTAGAGCCGTACAAAAATCCATCGATACATGCACGTTGATAGCGTCTGTCAGAGCGCGCGGGCGCCACCGCCGCCTGCCGCCACACGTCGCTTGCACGATCTATGGTCGGACAGCGCCATCTAGTTCGCCGGTGAGGTGTAGTGTGGTGCAGTATGGTGTAGATAACGCGGCGCTATCAGCAGCTTGCGAGCGGCTCGCGGCGACAGTGCGCGCGCCCGGTGCGCACGCGCCAGTGTAGCGCCGACACTCGCGCCACTGACACTGTCTGCCATCTTATAGGAATCAGCCGGGACTAGGGACACGCCGTTTTTGGCGGCAGCGTTCAGCCGAATATTTAGCCACATACTGAGATTTAAGCCCGAGGATTCCCAATTAGATGTACGATCACAAATCACAGGCCACGGCCGCCACGTGTCGTTACATAGTTGCGCTCCACTTGAATTGTCTCTTCAATAATAAATAATGTAGCATATATGGCTGGCTATATATCTACTGCCTGTTGCCTATTCAATACCTAGGTAACACCGCGACTGTGATAGGCCGACGTAAGTACCTATCTGTTAACATCAAACGAACGTTCAGCAGATTTCGAGTTTCAGGCGTTAAAAAATGAGCGATCAAACGGTAACTGGTAACACACTCCTTCCGCATAACATAGGTATAACTAGTATAACGTCCGAACACTAGCTATGTACCGACAGAGCCGGTAGAGGTGTTAGTAAATAACGATCGTCCTGTCAGTAACTGTAGTCAATCAGTGCATGCAGTGGGCGCGAGTAGGTAATGTTGCGCCAGCGCACTCTGCAGCGGGGGCTTCCCGCACGCACACACGCACGCGCCGGAACCGACGGCCCTCACACACACACACACACACACACACATTATCCTCCACTAGACTAGAGAGCCACTTGGCCACACACTCGAGGAAAACTTTACTCGTAACCATCACTAGAATACGACGTTACAGATAATTATATCGATGACGAGTGCACATTACAATTCATTAATTTTATAGTTACGTTAAAGATCGCGCAAGCTGCATCGGGTACAAAATCAACAGATTTTGTTATTAGTTTCCTTTACGTTAATATCTTGCCTTTATGTATATTTTTTGTAATAATATCATACGCGCTTAGTTACGACTATTAATGAACTCAAATATATAAAGGAAAAGGTTATCTATGGTTTTTTTTGCATTATTACATCATTTTTAAACCGATTACGTGTTTTTTTGTTTGAGAGAGTTTAATTCTCTGTATAATCACACTAACTTATCACGCACATTATTTTAAGATTATATTTTAAGAAAAAATGTACCTACTTGAAATATAGGACATTTTGTTTAAACGATTTTATACATAAGTAAGTACTAACTTGCGCTCCAGGAGGTCTACGTTATAAAATCTATCTGTGTCCCAATTTCAACGGATAATACATGAAAATACATGAAACGATGGATGCAGGATGCACTAAGTAGGTACGTACTGTGTCTATATAATGATATGTACCTATGTAGAGTGTTGAGCCACAGAAGCCTAACTGTAGCCATACAATACATTCAATATTATCTCGGCAAACAGTGGCGATACTCCGGCAGCTCCACTATCACTCCTCACGAGTACCTATGTATACTCTCGTCGCATTGCTATATTACGTAAAATGTCTTGTAAATTGATCACTATATCTAATATATAAAATTCTCGTGTCACAGTTTTTGTTGCCATACTCCTCCGAAACGGCTTGACCGATTTTGATGAAATTTTTTGTGCTTATCCGGTATCTATGAGAATCGGCCAACATCTATTTTTCATCCTCCTAAATGTTAGGGGTAGTCCACCCCTAAATTATTTTTTTTATTTTTTTGACAAAATTTTTAATTTCTATTTTTTTATGATACAACATACAAAAATACATACAATCCTCAATTTTCACCCTTCTACGATGAACCTTTATTTTTTAATAGCCATTTTAGTAATTTAATCATTTTTCCTCTCCGGTCGAAAAATGATCAATCGTCATTTAATTAGTTATCCCCGCCAGATGTCTACAGTCTACAGGTGTCACTTCTGACCCAGTAAACAGCACGGAGTAGGGATGAGAACGAAGCCGGTCTCCTTTCTTTCTCACTCCCTACACAGTTGTCGGCCATCATTATTGTTTATGCATCAAGTGTAGTAGTAACGTTGACAATTATTATTTTGCTATCTCAGTGTAACTCTCATATTAACTTTTAATCATTCCTATTTTATCAATAATAATTATTAAAATATCAATTTTGAGTGTATTTTGCACGATTAGTTAATCAAGTGATTTTATAACCTCAAAAGTACTCATCACGTGACACGAGCTTCCAATAACAACGGATTTTGTGTTGTAAGTATACTTTTTTTTATTTATATCGAAAATGTTGTTGATCTTATAAAAATGTAAATTTAATTTAATTTTATTAAAAAAATGTAATTGAACAATTAAGATTTTCAGTTTCCAAAAAATCAATGATTATGCATCTATATTTTGAAATGTCAATGGAAATATTGGTTGTATGAAAAAATTATAAGAGACAATGTTTTCATAAAATTTGATTTTTTACTTTTGTTTGAAAAAATTTTCAACATCGAGGTCGCAAACTTTTTTTCTTATTCGAACTAAAAAAAAAATAACGCTGTTATCCCTACATACTTACAATAAGTAAGCTATTTTTTTGTCTACACTAGAAATTACTAGGAAATTATTTATATGGCAAAACAACGTTTGCCGGGTAAGCTAGTACTATATATAGACGCGTTGGGCACATACATATTCATACATGAACCAGTAGTAGATATAAATAATGTAATGTAACACAACAGTAAGCCCCACATATTATTCTGTCCCGCGGTAAGGTCAAGAGCAGGAGCGACAACATTTCGGCACTATCACTATAACATAACCTAACCACCGACATCATTATAATTTATAATATTGGATGATGATTGGAAACCCCCTGAAATAGCCGTTTTAAGGAAAAGTACTTATATTACGACGGATTTCTAGGGTTCCGTAAAACACAAAGATCGCGACTGGTTTCCCGAGCGATTCGGCGCCTTTATAGCGTGGACATAATGTTATAGCGTGGACACAATGTTATAGCGTGGACATAGTGTTATAGCGTGGACAGAATGTTATAGCGTGGACACAATGTTATAGCGTAGACATAATGAGCGTTATAGTCCAGTAAAAGTAGGATTGTGGATCGAAAAGTCGAAAGCAGAAAAACTAACTTTCGGACTTTGTTTGGACTAGTTAGGAGATAAACATACTAAAAGTCCCCACCCCTCCGAGACCCGAGGGAGGTGAGCCCGAGGGGGGGAGGCCGAAGAACGTCCCATTTTTAGGATTTTTGCTTATATGTCCAAAACTGTGCGTTCCACGATGTTTTGTTGTACTAACTACATTATGAAACCGCATAAAATTTTCTACAACTTTGGCTTTTACACTTTTTATCTATCTCCATTATTGTCCAGCTATTAGCTACGAAACATGGTATATTTTTAAGATGCTTATATTAGTTTTCCATACAAAGTCGGAAAAAAAATCTTGAAAATAAAATTTGACCTACGGTTGTCGTGCCATAATAAAACTTTGCAAATGTTTAGAAATCTGATCACATTTCAATAATCTGGTACCACTGAGCTGATCTGATGATGAAGCCAGGATGTGTCTACTGAAACTCTTCAATGGCTATTAGTAAATTCGTCGAGTTTGGGCACATTACATTCGAATTGATGAGACCTTTCCATAACACTTGCTGACGAGGGTCTGATAATGGACCAGGAGATGCCTACGTCTACTTTTCGATCCACATGCCCCTTTTGGGCACTCATCGACTGGACTATTAACCCATAGCTCATAACATACAGACATACAGGTGTGAAGTGTGACCGTACCGCGGCAGCAGCGGTCAGCGGTCACCGCGCCAGTCCCGAGCTATCAGAGCTTCAGAAACACGGTGTCAGCGGAGTGGTAAGCACGAGACCCGACACACTGCAGGGGCGCGGAACACTCCGCCGCGTCTTACCAATAAGTACTTCCTACTTCCTATTAATTGACCCTACTCTATATGCAGAGCAGAGATGTAACGGAGCTTCGATTCCGGTTCCGTTAAGTCGGAACTTCCGATTATAATTACACTTTCGGTTCCGACTTCGGTTCCGATAGGTACTTTTGTATCGGATGTTAATCGGAGGTCGAACGAAACAAAACGGGCGGCGCGCGACGGCCTGTGCCGAACAGGTTCATACATGTCGCGCGGGGAATCCCCTGACCTCCTTTAAATTCATTAATTTTATCTTTTCTTTATTTGGAATTATGCCAATTTTTTTTCACAGTTATTTTTTATTTTATAATAAAAAATAAAAATGAAAAGAATTGACTATAAATCATGTTTTATTTGTCCTTAAACAAACTGACCCTGCCTCCGATTTCGATTCCGATTCCGATAAATCAAATTTGAAAACTCCGATTCCGATTTCGGTTCCGATAAAACTACCTCCGTTACATCCCTGATGCAGAGTTTCACCACTATCGGTGCAGCTAGTTGTCCAACGGGAAACACAAACACGCTTGCGGGATATTTACATAAGCAACATATTTGTATAGGTTTATAATTTTACGAGCATACTTTGAATTTGCGGCTCAGTTCCTTAACGAAAGTCACAATCTATATCTCTATAAAACTCAATCCGTCCAGCGTTTTGTGATTTTCATTGATATATCTGTCATTCAGACAGAATATAATATTATGCTTTCCCTTTATATTTTTGTCTAGACATGCTCTAAATACGAGTATAGAAGTAGTACCACGGTAAAGAGATATATATTTACCGTGGTAGTACCTACCTATCATTTTATTATTCGAATACCAACGATTCAAAGTAATCGATTAATATTATGTTGAAAGCATTGCATAGCTTCATTGGTTTTAACGATTGGCGTCTTGTTTACTATTTAGCTTCGCACGAGTACCAACGTTTAGGATATGAAACAATGGAGGAATAGTTATTAGCAAATCGAGGACAGTAAGAGAACGTTCGGCACATGCATCAAGGAAAATGCCGTCTTCAATCTTACACTATAGTGAGGATCTATCTACAATGGAGCATGTGAGAGAGAGACACTACAAGTGTACAAGAGAAGGAAGAAGGTGACACGACAGATCGCCATCAGTGTGCGAACACCGCGCACGATAGGAAGGGAGTGTTGACAACCCCTGCCCTCGATAAACTTTTTACCAATTATTCCAAACAGATAAACTGTTCTTTTTTTACCTTTTTTTGCGAGAAAAAAACGTTCACTTCGATAAAGAATACGTGCGTGAAAACTAACAAACACGAGATAATTAACGGCACAAAAACTATATTTATCTTGTTTGCTCGGAATATTCACTACTCCATTATGGATGGATTTTAATATTTTATTGCGCTCGTTATAATGAGCGGATTCTATTGTGAACACGAATCAGAAAACTCTACATTCAAATACAATAAACCAGCCCAGGCTTTACCCGCGTGAAAGAATTCTTTCTTAAAGGATGTCTACAGTATGTGCCAAATTTCAACCAAGTTGGGCGGTTTGGGCTACACATTGATGGAACAAGCAGTCGTTGAATCAGTCACGTTTACTTGTGGTACCTCCCTATAATAAGATAATAATACGTATGTAGTAGCAGTAAACACGTACACTGTACATATTGAAACAGATAGCACAGAGTCGATAACAGGTGCAGCTGCGGCTGCGGTGTCGCATCACACACGCATCTCACATATGTATAGATAATATAGTAGAGGGAGGATGGAGCAATGGCTGCGGCAGCCTCAACATCGCCGAGTACCTACATACTTCCTCATGACCCTCCGCCCTCCGCCGCACTCCTGCAGATGATAACATGTCCCAACACACCTATCGTCACGTACCGACAGATAGCCGAACGAAGCCAGCTGCTGTTGCAATCATATAGGTACACAGTTATTGTGCACATAAAAAAATATATACACCTACTGTGATCTTTTTGAGAGTCGATAATTATTAAACTTGTTTTTGTCTCTATTATTTTTATGAGAACAATTAGATTTAATTTAATTCATTACAATAACACGGTTATCACGTCTCAGTAACAAGATAATGATAAATAAACACTGTTAAAGAGTTATGTTTAACATATGAATCATGTCGATTTCTCGATACGAAATACTTAACTCGCAAATCCTAATCTTAACCGAAAAAAATTATGGCGCTTAAATGTTAGCTGACGTGCCCAATAAGCTGACGCTGAATAACCTGACATGCATTATACATCAATGTAGTGAATTGCCGATAACCCCGTAAACTGGTCTCATAGTAACGTATACAAGAATGATAATATATTGCAGCAACGTGTGAGCAGTCCTTACACGCGACACTACATATGTACACCAACTATAATAATGTTCCAATAAACAATGATAATGATATAAACAATGCAACGTAGAGCCAGGCGCTCTGCACTCTGTTTGCTCACTGATTTAGACACGCGGCAGCGAGTCAAGCCAAGTTCAAGCAAAGGAACTGGCGACCGCGCCGTGTGTTATATTACACGAACCATCCAAAGCGCGTTTTGACGACTTTTTACACCCTCGTTATACAAAAACTATTACACATAGACAAGTCAAATTTGGCACATATACTTAAATATACGAACTATATCTCTGTTCCAAATTCCAATAACACAGCTCAAATGGTTATTTAGATATAAACATCCAGTAATCGGTGAAGTTAATACATACTGAGGGATAGATCAAAAGTAATATCCCAGTTCCAGATGACCTAGAAAGCTGAAATTTGGCATCCCGATAGGCATAGTCATAGTAACAAAGGAAAAAATCAGAAACTAATAAATTTTAATGATTTAATAATATTTTTAAATTTAATAAAAATTGTTAATTTTAAAGTATGGTAATTAACTTGCAAATTAAATATGATCCACCTTCCGGTTTCCGATTAAGCTGAAATTTGGCATGCCTGTATAAATTGGATGACAATGCAATATTATTGTAACATGGAGGTGATCTGACGATGGAGCTGGAAGGTGGCCATAGGGACTCCGTAATTATATGACGCAACCCCATCGAGTTTGGGCTTATTTGATTTGTCTTGACGAGTACTTTGATACTATATAGTAATCAGGGTCTGATGATGGAGCTGGAAGGAGGCCATAGGAACTCCATAATTAAGCGACGCAACCCCATCGAGTTTGAGCTCGTTTGATTCGTCTTGACGAGTACCTTTGTGCTAGATAGTAATAATAAATGCTTGTTAAAAAAAATGTCATGTTACCTACTATAAGTACAAACTACCTCTATGATTGATAATAATGGTATGGTAATTTTAAGTATATACTTTTGTTATATTGTTTATGAGTCACGATAAGGAGTAAATACCTAATACCTATTCTATTCCACCGTCTCATGGCCGGTGCACCGGAAATAATTAAAATCAAATAAATATAAATTAAGTTCTAGTAAGCCCAAAGGGCTTGATAATTAATCTATATGATAGGGCTTACTATGACTATTTCATTTCTGATATGCGTCTGGTATTGGCTCAGTTATTTATTACATGTGGATTTTAAGAGCTTCACGTGAGAATAATATTATAACGAATGGAGTAGGTATTATACCACCTTTATTTTATTTAACCTTACTCTTATCAGTTTTAGTATACTTACATACAATTAAATGATAGGTATTTCGGACCACGCCAGCGCATTAGGTATACATCATTAAATTATGGATAAGTACCTACCTACTATTAAATTCTGTACAAAAAGAAATGATATCCTATCAAAAACATAAATGTGAAATTAGAGCCAAGTTCAATATTACGATATATGTATTATGTAGGTACCTATGCGTTAGTTGTTTGTTGACTTCAAAGACAAAAGAAGGGAGATCTAAATTGGTGCCAAGTTCAATGGTTAGTCCTGAAATATATTTATAACATAAAATATTCTATTACAACTTAAAATATTATTTCTTCTTATAACTTAAGATAAATATGTTATAGCTTGAGATCTGACTTGGCTTGTTCTCATATTGTATTATGCGAAATATTATAATTAACTTGCCTTCTAAAACTGTCTATAAAACTAGCCGCCGTGGAACATAGGGCTCTTTCGTGACTGTTTTTGTATGCAGGTATCTACTTAATAATATGTCGTATATGAGAACAAGCCAAATTAGATCTCAGGCAATAACATATTTATCTTAAGTTATAAGAAGAAATAATATTTTAAGTTGTAATAGAATATTTTATGTTATAAATATATTTCAGGACTAACCATTGAACTTGGCACCAATTTAGATCTCCCTTCTTTTGTCTTTGAAGTCAACAAACAACTAACGCATAGGTACCTACATAATACATATATCGTAATATTGAACTTGGCTCTAATTTCACATTTATGTTTTTGATAGGATCATATTTACTCTAACAGAGACGAGAACAAAGAGATCAACTCTACAATTATTAGCTACCTTCAACATAATATAAACGATATGATGTGTATTGAATACAAGTTTTCAAAAGGAAAGCGATAGCGATCTATGTTCGGTTGAACCGCTGAATAGATTCACATTAAGCATTCCGCATTCAATAATATTTGGCCCCGAACATAATATAGAATAGAAATGAGTTTACGAATAATAAACTTATATCATTGCACCAAAATAACCTAATGACTAACGACATCTTAGAAAAACATGCATATAATGTGGTAAATAGTAAATATGCAGATAATAAGTATGTAGAGCGGCAGCCGAGCTCCGCGCGCGTGTCATCACAGCTTCATTGAGATCAAACACTTCGCAGAAACAGACGCACAACAGGAAAATAACACCTTATTACACTATCACAGAGCACACACACACATACACACACGCAGAGCACACACTGCACCGGTACACAACACTCACTCCTTATGTGCACTGGCTACATACTTCACCTATCACAGCTTATAGGGATTAACATTACTTCACACCACTAGTGTGCGTTCAGAGAGTTTATGTGTCCCTAGTCCCTACGAATATACACCAGAGGCAGACTGAAGTCAGGCGCAGGGTGTAACATGTAGTAAGGACATGAGTAGACGAGGTTTTATATAGCTTAGTAAAGGAATACAGATCCCCTAGAAGTAAGATGGAAAACTATGCATTGCAGTTGTATGTAAGCAGCGAGCAGGAAAAAGATGTATGAATGGTCATTGATTCCACTGTAAGGCCACAGTTCAAGTGATGATTTGATTGCGCTACAATAGCGATAATCGAGTAGGTCCGTGACGCAACATTAGACCGGCGCTCGGCGCGGCGTGCAGCAGCGAACACCGGCCGGTAGCAGGGCGGTGTAAACTGCGCCGTCACTGTGAGCACGGACGTTCTGTTCCGGACATGAAACTTGTACATTGTACTAAGTAATAAAAACTACACGTTTCAGAAGGACCGTAAGTTTGATGTGTCCTAATTTTTTTGTCCCCAAATGTTCAACTCCTAACGGCACCGTGTTAAAGCAACAGAAGTGTGACATTTATGTCAGAAGTAGTTAATTGATCGCTAGATGGCTCATTCTCATGGAATCGATTCTCATCGTCACCTTCATGGCAATTCTTATTTATTGCTTATTTGTAATGTTTATGTATAATATTGTATAGAGCTGGATAACACGAGTAAACTTTTATATAAATGATTTAAATCGTACGTTTCATTTCGAAGAAAAACTGTTTTGAAATTTTCGACGCCACGAAAGTGATTCAGTCATTATTTTTTTACAACTTTTTCAAGTAAAACCCTTTTTAAAAAATAAATCTACCAAATATGTACAATGAAACGACATTTTACGTAAAAACAAACCTCACTACAAAAGAAAATATGCGTAATTTGAGATATTACTTTACCATTCACTTTACTTTTTTATTAGTCAGAAATTTGGTTTGTATGTATTAAAACCCTAAAATAACAGATACAGTACTTTTAAGTAGGTTAAAAGGCCCTTTCAAAAGAAAACAATACATACAAATCACTTTCGTGGCTCAAAAATCACCTTCATGGTAAAAAACGCTATGAAGGTGATGCCACGCTGGTGACGAAAATATCCGTTTTTGGTGAAATTCTGGAAAGTTTAGGTATAATGTATAAAATTAAATACTACATCTTTATTTCGCACATTTTGGCGTTTCGAAAAGCTAGCTTTGATATAAATAACTAAAATACAATGCATAAAAATGTTGTCCATGCAAGTGATTGGTACACCCATGAATAAATTGAAACTTAGCAATTATATTTTTTTCCACGGCTCGATAAGTTCTAGATCCTACTTCTACGATTGCAGAACATGGCCATCATTGAAATGAATCGAACTCTGCATTGGATTGTTGATCTTATGTTTCATAGCAGCCGTTAAACTACGCAAATCTAAAGCACCTAAAATCGTGTGACCGCCGCATTATATTATTTTAAATTCAAAATAATACTGAAAACTTTTTTTTAGCCTATAGACCTTAAAGTATATTTATTTGCGATAATTTTGGTATATTTTACAAACAGATACATGAAAATTTGTTAAAGTAGTGCCCAAATGTTTAACTGAAACGCAAAGTGTGACACCATGAGAATACGGAAAATGGCCCCGATTTTGACCTTTCATGTTAAATTTTAGTATTATTTTTTGCGTCTATTATGACAATCTTCATTTATTTTGTAGCTTAATATATGTTTTATCCACCTATCCACAATTCATATCTCTGTCTTTAACCGTTTAGGAAATATAACCGTGTGACCATCAAATTTGAGCTAAAATGAGAATGAGCCAGATATTCATCAGTGGGAGCTAGTGACATCAGTTCCGGTGCAACAGTATTATGACGAGCCACATGTAAGCAATCGACGAGTGTCGGCCACAGTGCAACAACGGCAGCAGATGTACCAGCTGTAGATGAATGGCGCGCGCGGACATTGTCTAGTGACGCAACAGGAAAACCACCGTCTGCACCGCACACTGTCTACTGCATGTCTTATGTACTGTGTCTTGCTGTACTCACACCAGCGACACGAG
This sequence comes from Hemithea aestivaria, assembly GCA_947507615.1. Lineage (NCBI taxonomy): Eukaryota > Metazoa > Arthropoda > Insecta > Lepidoptera > Geometridae > Hemithea > Hemithea aestivaria. The sequence goes on along the minus strand of OX382345.1, from coordinate 13,547,059 downwards.
GATAACGCCGGGTTTATAATTCACTAAATTATGTGACTTTTGTCTATTAAAAACCCCCCTATACAGTTATCGGTATTGGTCATTCACGACTATCCTTTTAAGTTTTATAAGGGTCAACGCTCATTACACCCACCCGGGACCCACTCAGCACCGCCTCGCCTCGGCGTCCACCCGTGAACGCCGCGTGACCAACGAGTGGACGCCACTTATCCACGAATTTAATTCCACAATAAAACCTTTTAAATGTTTAATAAATAGTTGAATTTATAATTAACTTAATTTTTAATATTAACTTCGGGTTAAAGATCTTTATTTCTCATAAAAGAATTTACATTCACTTACTATGAGACACATACTAAAACTAAGCATACCTAAGTTATAATAGGGCTAGTCGTAAAAAAAGAAAAAGTTATAGGCAAATATTGCAAAAAACACTTAAACAGGTCCAACGCCGCATCGCGTCGATTGCATTGTTTTGTTGACATGCAGTAAACCACGGAGTCATAAAGTAAGCGCATCAAATCTGGATATGGCAAAATATTCAATTTCAATGTAATTTATTGTTATTACATCATTGTATTCCTTTATTTTTTCTCTTTGTTTAATTTATCTTCTTTGATAATATTTATTTATTTATTCATCTTTAATTCATTTCTTCTGCCTTTTTTTCTATAATATGTATATGTATATAGTATTTTTATATGAATATTGAAGTAAGTTTTGAAGGTTCTGGTGTATTTCTATAATATTATTTGTGTTTTTATATATTCTTTAGTTCCTTTCTTCTGCCTTTTTGTATAATACATAATATGTATGTAATACTTTTATATATGTAAGAATATTGAAGCAAGTTTTGAAGGTTGTTGGTGTATTTCTATTATTTGTAAATGTTTCTGTTATATGTGTTTTTATATTCTTTAGTTCCTTTCTTCTGCCTTTTTGTATAATACATAATATGTATGTAATATTTTTTATATATGAAAATTGAAGTAAATTTTGAAGTAAGGGGTGTTAATATTACTTATTTGTTAAATGTTTCGGTTATTTGTGTTACATTTCACAACTTTATAATCTCAGGTACGCCTTTTCTGTAACGTATGATAAGGTCTTTCTCTCCATCATCACACCGACGTAACATTTAATTCTGCAGAGTTTTAATGTAAGACTGTTGTTGAGGCGTTTGATCAGAATATGTTTTAACATTTGTCAAATTTATGTTATTTCTGTTACGTAAAAGATTAATAACAGTGCCCTGGGTTTTACTGGGTGTGTAATATACTTTGATAGGACGATTTTTGTTCGGATCATATTTTCCGACACGCATGATTTTTTTTGGTTCTGGGCACTGTTTGTTCGCCATTCTTGTGATTTTTAAAACTTTATTGGTGTCATTAGTTTTTCTATCAAACTTATTTCGTGAGAATAATTCTGGAACGCCGGTCACTATAATATTTTTGCTTCTATCTTCTCGCTCCTTCACTTCATTTACAACGGATTCTAGGGTAATGGATGAAGGAGTCCGTTTCGAGTCATTGAGTTTAAGCTTCACCATTTCTGTCTTGAGAGATTGTATTTGTTTTTCTGTACTTTCGTTCTTTATTTTTAGGTCTTGTATTTCTGATTTTATAGTAATTTGCTCTTGAGTTAGGTGATGTGTTAAAGCTTTTATTTCACTCACTTGATCTTTAATCGAAGCAACATCCATTCTTAGATTTTCTGCGAATTCCTTCTGACCAGCGATCATTACTTCCATCATCTTCATCATCTGTGATAAACAGGTGCGCATGTCTCTGATATCTGGGCTTAGAGAACTTTGCGAGTCACTGCGCGACATACCGCATCCAATAAGTTGATTTGTTGATCCGTGGTCACTCATTTTGACAGTAGAGCAGGCACGATGTGTACTTGTCGTCTCCTTCGTTTGACTTGTTTTGCGAGATTAAATGGTGTAACCGGCACAAAGTAATTTTGAGTCTAATTATGATGGTTTTAAAGTTGACTTTGTTTTAATCACATGGTAAAAAATTTGTAACACGACTGCTTCGTACGACGCCCAGTGAGCGTATGAGTGAGTGAATCTAACTATTGAAAATAATATTAGACCTGAAGTAAATAATAATTTATCAATTTAATTTACCTTTATCCTGCTTTTTTTCATGGCGAATTGCGTAATTTAAATAAAACTTTCGTTATAAGAAAAAAATCGTAATTAAATTTAATATTTCGTATAAAAAACTATTACTAAGTAGGTACATAATCTTACTAATATTATAAAAGCGAAAGTTTGTGTGTATGTGTGTGAGTGTGTGTGTGTATGTTTGTTACTTTTCACGCTTAAACGGATGAACCGATTGACTTAAAATTTGGTATGAAGATAGCTGAGACTCTGGAATAACACATAGGCTACATTTTATCCTGATAAATGAAACAGTTTCTGTAAAAATCAAAAATATATTAAAAAAATGACAGTTCTGTTTTTTTGACAATTTGACATTTATTTTTCAACCATGAAACCATTTATTTTTCAAATAAGGCACCCATAGTAAGCCCATTTAGTTTTCAAAAGAAGCACCCATAGTAAGCCCATTTGATAAACTACAAATGAAGCACTCATAGTAAGCCCATTTAGTTTTCAAATGAAGGACCCATAGTAAGCCCATTTGATAAACCACAAATTAAGCACTCATAGTAAGCCCATTTGAGAAACCACAAATGAAGCACTCATAGTAAGCCTATTTAGTTTTTTAAATGAAGCACCCATAGTTAGCCCATTCGATAAACCACAAATGAAGCACTCAAAGTAAGCCCATTAAGTATTCAAATGAAGCACCCATAGTAAGCCCATTTGATAAACCACAAATAAAGCACTCATAGTAAGCCCATTTAGTTTTCAAATAATGCACTCATAGTAAGCCCATTTGATAAACCACAAATGAAGCACTCATAGTAAGCCCATATAGTTTTTTAAATGAAGCACCCATAGTAAGCCCATTTGATAAACCACAAATAAAGCACTCATAGTAAGCCCATTTAGTTTTCAAATGAAGCACCCATAGTAAGCCCATTTAGTTTTCAAAAGAAGCACCCATAGTAAGCCTATTTAGTTTTCAAAAGAAGCACCCAAAGTAAGCACATTTAGTTTTCAAAAGAATCACCCATAGTAAGCCCATTTGATAAAATAAAGCACTCATAGTAAGCCCATTTAGTTTTCAAATAATGCACTCATAGTAAGCCCATTTGATAAAATATAAATGAAGCACTCATAGTAAGCCCATTTAGTTTTCAAATAATGCACTCATAGTAAGCCCATTTGATATACCACAAATAAAGCACTCATAGTAAGCCCATTTAGTTTTCAAATGAAGCACCCATAGAAAGCCCATTTAGTTTTCAAAAGAAGCACCCATAGTAATCCCATTTAGTTTTCAAAAGAAGCACCCATAGTAAGCCCATTTAGTTTTCAAAAGAAGCACCCATAGTAAGCCCATTTAGTTTTCAAAAGAAGCACCCATAGTAAGCCCATTTGATAAACCACAAATGAAGCAGTCTTAGTAAGCCCATTTGATAAACCACAAATGAAGCAGCCATAGTAAACCTATTTTATAAACCACAAATGAAGCACTCATAGTAAGCCCATTTAGTTTTCAAATGAAGCACCCATAGTAAGCCCATTTAGTTTTCAAATGAAGCACCCATAGTAAGCCCATTTAGTTTTCAAAAGAAGCACCCATAGTAAGCCCTTTTGATAAACCACAAATGAATCACTCATAGTAAGCCCATTTGATAAACCACAAATGAAGCACTCTTAGTAAGCCCATTTGATAAACCACAAATGAAGCAGCCATAGTAAACCTATTTTATAAACCACAAATGAAGCACTCATAGTAAGCCCATTTAGTTTTCAAATGAAGCACCCATAGTAAGCCCATTTGATAAACTACAAATGAAGCACCCATAGTAAGCCCAATTAGTTTTCAAAAGAAGCACCCATAGTAAGCCCATTTGATAAACCACAAATGAAGCACCCATAGTAAGCCTATTTGAGAAACCACTAATGAAGCACTTATAGTAAGCCCATTTGATAAACCACAAATAAAACACTCATAGTAAGCCCATTTGATAAACCACAAATGAAGCACTCATAGTAAGCCCATTTAGTATTCAAATGAAGCACCGATAGTAAGCCCATTTGAGAAACCACAGATGAAGCACTTATAGTAAGCCCATTTAGTTTTTTAAATGAGGCACCCATAGTTAGCCCATTTGAGAAACCACAAATAAAGCACTCATAGTAAGCCCATTAGAGAAACCACAAATGAAGCACTCATAGTAAGCCTATTTAGTTTTTTAAATGAAGCACCCATAGTTAGCTCATTCGATAAACCACAAATGAAGCACCCATAGTAAGCCCATTCGAGAAACCACAAATGAAGCACCCATAGTAAGCCCATTCGAGAAACCACAAATGAAGCACTCATAGTAAGCCCATTTAGTTTTCAAATGAAGGACCCATAGTAAGCCCATTTGATAAACCACAAATTAAGCACTCATAGTAAGCCCATTTGAGAAACCACAAATGAAGCACTTATAGTAAGCCTATTTAGTTTTTTAAATGAAGCACCCATAGTTAGCCCATTCGATAAACCACAAATGAAGCACTCATAGTAAGCCCATTTAGTATTCAAATGAAGCACCCATAGTAAGCCCATTTGATAAACCACAAATGAAGCACCCATAGTAAGCCCATTCGAGAAACTACAAATGAAGCACCCATAGTAAGCCCATTCGAGTAACCACAAATGAAGCACTCATAGTAAGCCCATTTAGTTTTCAAATGAAGGACCCATAGTAAGCCCATTTGATAAACCACATATTAAGCACCCATAGTTAGCCCATTCGATAAACCACAAATGAAGCACTCATAGTAAGCCCATTTAGTATTCAAATGAAGCACCCATAGTAAGCCCATTTGATAAACCACAAATGAAGCACCCATAGTAAGCCCATTTGATAAACCACAAATGAAGCACCCATAGTAAGCACATTCGAGAAACCACAAATGAAGCACTCATAGTAAGCCCATTTAGTTTTCAAATGAAGGACCCATAGTAAGCCCATTTGATAAACCACAAATTAAGCACTCATAGTAAGCCCATTTAGTTTTTAAATGAAGCACCCATAGTAAGCCCATTTGATAAACCACAAATGAAGCACTCATAGTAAGCCCATTTAGTTTTCAAATGAAGCACCCATAGTAAGCCCATTTGATAAACCATAAATGAAACACCCTTAGTAAGCCCATTTGATAAACTACAAATGAAGCACTCATAGTGAGCCCATTTAGTTTTCAAATAAAGCACCCATATTAAGCCCATTTGATAGTCCGCAATTGAAGCACTCATAGTAAGCCCATTGGATAAAGCACAAATGAAGCACCCATAGTAAGCCCATTTGATAAACTACAAATGAAGCACTCATTAAAAAAAATCTACCATAAACTATCATTAAAATTTCCAGCATTTTTCTAAAATAAAAAATCGAATATGTCAAATTTCTCTAAAAAAAATTAAAAATCTAATGTCGAATTTCTCAAAAAAAAATGAAAATCGAATACCTATGTCAAATTTCGCGAAAAAAAATTAAAAATCTCAAATGTCAAATTTCTCAAAAAAATATTGAAAATCGAATATGTCAAATTTCTCAAAAAAAAAGACAATCGAATACGTCAAAATGACAATTAATTGTCAATTTTTTCAAAAACAATGGAAAATCGCAAATGTCAAAATGACAATTAATTGTCAAATTTCAGAACTGTCATTTTTTAAATATATATTTGATTTTTTACAGAAACTGTTTCATTTATCAGGATAAAAAGTAGCCTATGTGTTATTCCAGAGTCTCAGCTATCTTCATACCAAATTTTAAGTCAATCGGTTCATCCGTTTAAGCGTGAAAAAGTAACAAACATACACACACACACACACACACACACACACACACACACACACACTCACACACTCACACACATACACACAAACTTTCGCTTTTATAATATTAGTAAGATGAAGTAAATTATAATTTAGTTTACCTTTATCCTGCTTTTTCCCATGGCAAAAAAAATCATTTTGTTGTGTTTTGTTTGGTAGGCTTGTTTTTGTACGTATAATTTAATAAAATCATAGAAATATTCCACGCATTTTTTTCTATTCTAAAAAATGCAAAAAAAAGAAATCGTAGTATAATATTGGAAAAATTGTATAATTTTCATTTCCAAGACAATAATTTTGTGATGCTCTCAATCCGACCCTGCTCATCAACTCGGGACCGACGCAAGGCAAGCATGCGAGCCGCGAGTTGTCAACGGGTGGCCCACCCGCAATTTTTCTCTGAATATGATTTATCTGTTTTAAGTTATTAATACTTTTCGGAAAACCGAATCTAAATACATAATATTGTATTATGTAATCGACCGAGCGAAGCGAGGTCTTAGAGTCGAAAGCCGCGAAATGCCTGCGTTTTGACCAGTTTAACGCTTGACCTCTGATGCTCAAGTTTGGTCGATGTTTACTTGAAAACGGTTAATCCAAATTAAATGAAATTTTACACACAAGTAAAGAAGGTTAATTGGATAATTTAAGTGAAAAAATTAGCTAAATAGGTTACAGGGTTGCAGAGATATAGGTGACTTAAAGTCTTTACGATAGGTCTGACGATTATTTCAAAACTGGACCGCTGATAATTTTTTTTCTAACATATACACATTTTTTATAAGCGACACAAATATATTAGCCAAAGTTTATGTTTGTATGTATGTTTGTTACGCGATAACTGGAAAACCAATGGTCCAATCTGCATGAAACTTTGCAAACGCGTAATATAAATCCATAGAATTTTTAAGTTCGAACATGAGCCAAATCGGTCGAAGGGTTCAAAAGTTAAAGAGATTGCTTTATTACAATGAAACCGATGATCCAGTCTTGATAAAATTTTTTAAACAGGTAGTACAAACTAAAAGAATTCTCACGTCCAAAAATGAGCCAAATCGGTGCAAGGGTTGTAGAGTTATAGAGAATACAAAATTACAATGTTTATCGATTATAATATTATGAGAACTACAGGGATATTCAGTTTTCCGTCAGGGAACCGAACCAAAGACCAAATTGTCAAAAATCGATACGACGTAATACGTCATTTCATACATTTTTGATAATTCGGTCCTAGGTTCGGTTCCCTAACGGATAAGTAAATAGCTATGTTGACTTACTCAAAATATTATGAATTAAAATGATCGTGCGGGTGAAACTTAAACCCATTTTTTATTCAAATAGTAGTCCAGTCAATGAGTGCCCAAAAGAGGCATGTGGATCGAAAAGTCGAAAGCAGAAAAATCTAACTTAGGAACTTTGTTTGGACTATTCAGGAGATTAACATACTAAAAGTTCCCACCCCTCCGAGGTGATCCCGAGGGGTGGGGGGGCCGAAGAAGGTCCCATTTTTAGGTTTTTTGCCTAAATGTCAAAAACTGGGCGTAGTACGATATTTTGTTGTACTACATTATAAAAGCTTTGAAATTTCCTACAACTTTGGCTTTAACACTTTTTATCTATATCCATCGTCCAGCTATGAGCTTCCAAACATGGTCTATTTTTAAGATGCTGAAATTAGTTTTCCATACAAAGTCGGTAAAAAAATCTTATATAAGTAAGTAATATTTGACCAACTTCTGGTTGTCGTACCATAATGAAACTTTGTAAATGTCTAGAAATATGATGACAGTTCAATAATTTGGTACCACTGAGCTGATCTGATGATGGAGCCAGGAGGTGTTTACTGAACCTCTTCAATGGCTATTAGTAAACCCGTCGAGTTTGGGCACATTACACTCGAATTGGCATAAGCAAAAAACCTAAAAATGGAACCTTCTTCGGCCTCCCCCCCCGGGCTCACCAAGGATGAGTGGGGACTTTTAGTATGTTTATGTTCTGAATAGTCCAAACAAAGTTCCTAAGTTAGTTTTTCTACTTTCGACTTTCGAGACAGCGCCAAAGATCCGTTTTTTGTAAAGTTGTAGTTTGTAAAGTTCATCCACAAGTCTTTTGTTTAAAAAAAAAATTAAAAATTAGGCCTACGTTTGATCACATTATCCCACCTGATGGAAAGTGCAAATGTGATCGACGAGCTGCACGTATAAAAAGTCTGATAATGCCTTGAACAAGGACACTTTGTCTTGCTCAGTAGCTGTAGATACATCTTGAAAACCTGCGAGCCTAGATGTTACGCGTGACTGTCATAGCTCTGCGTTCTCGCTCCAAGTCTAAGTCATCATCGGCTGCTACGACAAAAATGTTATAGAATTAGCTACAATATCAATATAATAACTGTTGTAAATTTGCTGTATAACACAAGTAAAGCTAGATATTTTTTCCCAATTTCAATTATTCTAATGTCCACTGCATTGGCAACTTCTTCGTAAACAAGTGCTACAAACTATGAAGATTTTTTGAGATTTTTTTTAAAGACTATAGTAATATTTATTATTTTATTCTATTATTTTCTGCAAGTGAATACACACATAACCTTTCATAAAGATAAAGATTTTTTAATGTATATCCGTTACGTATTTTGAGTTTTAACATTACTTTCAATTTTGGCATTTTCCTTTCCTTTTACGAATATAATAGGTTAAAGTTTCCATACAATTATATTTCGTAGATACTTATAACTTTTTACCCATGTATACCTATTTTGAGGGAAATTGGGTCTGCGAGGTCCCAGTTCGCGGCGAACTACTAGTATTATGATGTGCCATATTATTAGTGTCTTGCGGTACGTTCCCACGGCTCGGCTATGTGCGACAACAGCCGCGTGTTGATATAAGTAGTGTCCGACACTGACACGACACCCGCCACTGCCAATGTCAACGTACACACGGACACGTTAGCTACTCTGTGTGTGTCAATAAGTCAATAGTACTCGCGGTGACGGCGACTGTTGTCACATTCAACTATATTGTATTAGCGCTAGTTGTTCGCGTGTCCAACACCTTCCTACACCACCGACCGCCGATCAAACAATAATATGTATGGAACAAATATTTGTACGCACATTCTATTAACATAACAAATTTTAAAATATGATAATAATAGGATGAGTGTAAGTCTACACGTCTAAAACCGCTGAAGCGATTGAGCGAAATTTGGTTTATAGACGCAGAAATAACACAAAGGCATAGGCCTTTTGAGCGGAAGAAACCGGTGGTCTAAGCTAGTAGTATACTTATCCTATCAAAAACATAAATGTGAAATTAGAGCCAAGTTCAATATTACGATATACCTAATGTATTATGTAGGTACCTATGCGTTAGTTGTTTGTTGACTTCAAAGACAAAAGAAGGGAGATCTAAATTGGTGCCAAGTTCAATGGTTAGTCCTGAAATATATTTATAACATAAAATATTCTATTACAACTTAAAATATTATTTCTTCTTATAACTTAAGATAAATATGTTATTGCCTGAGATCTAATTTGGCTTGTTCTCATATACGACATATTATTAAGTAGATACCTGCATACAAAAACAGTCACGAAAGAGCCCTATGTTCCACGGCGGCTAGTTTTATAGACAGTTTTAGAAGGCAAGTTAATTATAATATTTCGCATAATACAATATGAGAACAAGCCAAGTCAGATCTCAAGCTATAATATATTTATCTTAAGTTATAAGAAGAAATAATATTTTAAGTTGTAATAGAATATTTTATGTTATAAATATATTTCAGGACTAACCATTGAACTTGGCACCAATTTAGATCTCCCTTCTTTTGTCTTTGAAGTCAACAAACAACTAACGCATAGGTACCTACATAATACATTAGGTATATCGTAATATTGAACTTGGCTCTAATTTCACATTTATGTTTTTGATAGGATATCATTACTTTTTGTACAGAATTTAATAGTAGGTAGGTACTTATCCATAATTTAATGATGTATACCTAATGCGCTGGCGTGGTCCGAAATACCTATCATTTAATTGTATGTAAGTACTAAAACTGATAAGAGTAAGGTTAAATAAAATAAAGGTGGTATAATACCTACTCCATTCGTTATAATATTATTCTCACGTGAAGCTCTTAAAATCCACATGTAATAAATAACTGAGCCAATACCAGACGCATATCAGAAATGAAATAGTCATAGTAAGCCCTATCATATAGATTAATTATCAAGCCCTTTGGGCTTACTAGAACTTAATTTATATTTATTTGATTTTAATTATTTCCGGTGCACCGGCCATGGGACGGTGGAATAGAATAGGTATTAGGTATTTACTCCTTATCGTGACTCATAAACAATATAACAAAAGTATATACTTAAAATTACCATACCATTATTATCAATCATAGAGGTAGTTTGTACTTATAGTAGGTAACATGAATTTTTTTTAACAAGCATTTATTATTACTATCTAGCACAAAGGTACTCGTCAAGACGAATCAAACGAGCTCAAACTCGATGGGGTTGCGTCGCTTAATTATGGAGTTCCTATGGCCACCTTCCAGCTCCATCATCAGACCCTGATTACTATATAGTATCAAAGTACTCGTCAAGACAAATCAAATAAGCCCAAACTCGATGGGGTTGCGTCATATAATTACGGAGTCCCTATGGCCACCTTCCAGCTCCATCGTCAGATCACCTCCATGTTACAATAATATTGCATTGTCATCCAATTTATACATGCATGCCAAATTTCAGCTTAATCGGAAACCGGAAGGTGGATCATATTTAATTTGCAAGTTAATTACTATACTTTAAAATTAACAATTTTTATTAAATTTAAAAATATTATTAAATCATTAAAATTTACTAGTTTCTGATTTTTTCCTTTGTTACTATGACTATGCCTATCGGGATGCCAAATTTCAGCTTTCTAGGTCATCTGGAACTGGGATATTACTTTTGATCTATCCCTCAGTATGTATTAACTTCACCGATTACTGGATGTTTATATCTAAATAACCGTTTGAGCTGTGTTATTGGAATTTGGAACAGAGATATAGTTCGTATATTTAAGTATATGTGCCAAATTTGACTTGTCTATGTGTAATAGTTTTTGTATAACGAGGGTGTAAAAAGTCGTCAAAACGCGCTTTGGATGGTTCGTGTAATATAACACACGGCGCGGTCGCCAGTTCCTTTGCTTGAACTTGGCTTGACTCGCTGCCGCGTGTCTAAATATAGAGTATAGTGTAAGTTATAAAATAATACGATATAGTGTAGGTTACCTTCAGCGGGGTTGGAGACGGCGTCGTGCACGAGCGAGGCGAGGCAGCCGGAGAGCCCTGCAACCAATAGGTACAGGTACAGTGTGGGTACAGTGCAGTGCAACAGGCGGGGCGCAGTCAGTGCACACTCACCGTGTGTGATGTGCTCGTGCTTGTGCCGCGTGAGGTGCGCCAGCGTGTGCTTGCTCTGCTCGTAGGTGGCGAAGAAGCACGCGTGCGCCGGCCCCGCGCCCAGCACCACCGCGCTCATGCCGCGGATGGGCCTGCAACACACACACACACACTGTCCACTGCTCACCAGTGAACATACGTCAGCTAGACTACCTCCCCCTTCATCCATGATACACCGGAACTGTATCTCTGTTACAACTTTACGTTGCATTAGGTTTGTTCACTTAAATACCACCTTACCAATACCCGCATCACCAATGTCTGTGTATGTTACTCGTATCATCCGTAAGTATTCATTTCCCATCCCGGTAATTAATATTATAAGGTAGAGAGATGCGCAATATAGAATGGTTGCGTGGGTTTACTACCGCCGCCGGAGCCAGGCGAGGGGGGGTGCGGGGCGGGGCGCGCGGGGGGGCGGGCCCGCGACCTTCGGCTTCAAGGACTCCCAATTCTTTATGGAATACTCGAGTCAATCCGACCACAATCAATATTATGTACTTAACGACGTCAGGTGGCGGACATTTATTGCCAACTTTAATGCGCAGTTCATAACAAAGTAGGTGCTAATTACGATAATCATCCTAAATAGGTACTATTTATTTCCTACTTGGGGTAGGTTCCATCTTCTTTAGAAAATATGGTTCTTTAGGAAAAGTCGAGAAATGTTTCATAACATTAAATCACAGTGGCACAACACGAGTGCCCATGTTTTTGTGTCTCTAATAACAAAGTGTGCAAGAGTCCAAGGTCGCTCCGGCCAGCCTCACACGTCACGTCACCCTACAGATGGATATTCGGGTGTTAAGTAATAAATAATCTAATGATTGTTTAACTGGTGTCTCGCGTACTGATAGCGCAGATAAGGCGGCATGTAGCGGCCGCAGCGTGCACTACACACGGTCAGTGATATGATACGGTATCAGGGCGGCGGTGCCAGTCAATGGCTCGGGCAGGCGCCGCGCCTCTACACTCGCACATCCATCACCATCGACACATCCATCAATGACACGCACACTACTACATGAACCGCATCAGGAACCAGGAGCCAGAAGATAACCCTCGTCGTTTCTCTTTTACTAACTTAATGTTATACTCCCCTTCAAGGCTATACTCTTGTGTGTCCGCTCTTCCGGAAACTTTAACAATTGATTAGTGCGGAGCAATTTTACCGTCGATATCTAGATTTCTATCTGTATCGGTGACGGACCCATGATGTGTGGGGAGGCAAGTCCACAAGTTGGAACTACAAATGTTTCTGCACAGTAGGGTGTTGAGTGTATTCAAGTTGCATCATGAGCCCCCGATCATGACTCACGTGAGGAGTTAGTTCGGGCATCGTATGCCAACAAATATGAGCGGTAATAGCACCACTTCCACATTCCACGTGCGTTTTTGCGGTTTGAATTTAATAATTGTATTTCAACGGGAAGATTATAATTTGTGAACATGAACAGAATTCAAGTAGAGGCGTGAGGCGACCACGCATTACGTGCGCAACAAACGGGGCTGGAAGTGTCCATGGCACTTGGCACTACGGCACTAGAGCACTTGGTCGTCAGGTGTCCGTGACCGAGATAGCTCGAAGGAAATAACTGACAAATATTTCAATAAACACTACGGAAATGCACGTTGCGATTCTGTAGCATCACGAAGTTAATTTTTTCAAGATTTATTGGTCGTTGGTGTCGCTCAAACGGAAGAGACCTGCTGCAGGTGTATATTATGTGTAACATGTTTAACTATGGCTCATGTTAAAAGGTTCTAGAAGCGATAGGTGTCAGTAGAATGTAAAGTCAGTATTGTCTCCTGGCGAGCTGGTTCAGCCTGCTCAGCTTGGCAACAGATGTTGCGGCGAGTGTGGTGAGATGTCTGCGGCCACTCCCGCAGCGCCGGTGACGCAGGCTCTCAGCTACAGGTTGCAACGTTCCCGTTATCAACAGCCGCCAGTTATCATATCGCCGCACTACACTACTACACCTACAGATAATACGTATTGTGTGACGATAACACTCCGCCGACACTACTGCCCTCGATTGTTGCAAGCGATTCTATTCAACTCACCCAATTATGTTACCTACTGCTATCTGTCAAATTAAATTTCCTTCGCCGCCCCATTATCTTACTCATAAACTATCGAACAGTTCCATCTTTTTCTCAAATATTTCGTTTTAGAGCTTCCCATCAGTGGATGAACGCATGCTCACATGTTGCCATGTTGATGAAGACGATGTTGCTTTTCATGTAATATAATATTTAGCGTTAACTTTGTACGCATGGCTATGTGTGTGTATAATACCTGAGCAGACCCTCCCGCTGCACCATGTAGCGGAAGGTCTCGGTGATGGAGCTGTTGTGCGCCGTCCGCAGCGACTGCATCCGCGTCTGCAACAACACAACGCACCGTCACTGCTGTCCACTCTACTTGCTATGGCACTATATCTAACGGTCTACGGGAGAGCGCAGCAGACAGCAGAGGATCGAGGGACACTCGAGCGAGTGCTGTCTGCTGCTCTGGCTCCATCGACGACACAAGGCGTGGTATACGAAGGTTCTCATGAGCGTGAGCGCGGCCGCGAGCGGGAGCCAGGTCTCCGCTAACCACCGGCCGCCGCACAGGAAGCCTCAACGTGTAATTTTCGACAAATATAAAAACCGACAACACCGACAGCAACGTCACCGTCGTTTAGCCGAACGATCATTAACGGCGGTGACCAAACAACAATGTCACAAAAATTACACTCATAACGCTCGAGCGGCAACGGACCGTGTCACGTCTTTAACAAACGAGACTTTTAATGACTACATTTGATGAAAAAAGTGTATGATTAGGGCGGGTCGGTGCGGCCCGCTCGTCGGTATATAGGCGAGCGGGGCGGCCGGGCTGCACACGGCCTCCTGACTCCCGACAGACATGGGCGGCGCGGCGGTGCTGACGGTGCTGGTGCTGGCGCTGGCGGGGCGGAGCGGCGGCGCGCGCGTCATGGACCCCGACATGGCGGAGCTGGCGGCGATGGTGCGCGAGTCGTGCAGCGCGGAGACCGGCGTCGACCTGGCGCTGGTGGAGCGCGTCAACGCCGGCGAGGAGCTCATGCCGGACCCGGTGCTCAAGTGCTACGTGAAGTGCGTCATGGAGACGGCGGGCATGCTCAGCGACGGCGTGGTGGACGTGGAGCTGGTGCTGAGCTTGCTGGACGACGCCACGCGCGCGCACAACGAGGCCTCGCTGCGCGCGTGCGGCACGCAGACCGGCGCCGACCACTGCGACACCGCCTACCGCACGCAGCTGTGCTGGCAGCGCGCCAACAAGGACGACTACTTCCTCATCTAGCGGCCGCGCGCGGGGGTGTCCCCGGGCCCGGGACTCACGGGACGAGGGACGCCCCCAATATCGTATCGTTTATAGTTGATTCCTTCGATTAGAGGAAATTACTTCAACTCTACTACATTCGACACACCATGTTAGAATAACAATAATAGCATATTAATAATTATGTATATATTATTATTATGTATCACTGACGGCAGATGAACTTCTGAAATTTTTGAGTTTTTATTATACTCGTACTATGACATTAAACCAAATTGTTTTCTTAAAATATGTGCAAGTCCAAAATAGATCTGATTGTGTTCACAATGATATTTTACTATAAAACATCAGTATAAAATATCATTGGTGTTACTCCTAAATATTAATTATTCAAGCTTCTAGTTTTATCATACATCTATAAGGAAGTTGTAGGCGGTCGAAAATAGTTTGAATTGCTTCCAGAAGAGGATGGTACGGCTGTGCCGCTTTATTTGCTCGACTTGGCGGACGACGAACGTTATTGTATAATCTTTGCTTGCTTCCACTCTGCGTGCCTTTGGGCAAAGGCCTCGCCTATTGTTTCCATCTTTCCCGATCATGCACTAGTCTAGTTCAGGTTTTTGTTTTCCTGGCCATTTCTTCTATTTCGTCTGCCCATCTTTTAAAAGGCCTGCCTCTGTTTCTTTTGTGGCCTCTGGGGTGCCACAGTATTGGGGTCTTGCTCCACCTGTCCCCTCCTCTCAGGGTGTGGCCCGCCCACTTCCATTTTAATTCTTTTTTTAATTATAACATCAGAGAGCCCTGTTTTTTTTATTTAACGGTCTTATTTAGCTTACTCTGTTTTAATTCTTTTATTTCTTGGGTCAAATTTAGTAATCGAAATTTCACCCTCTTCCTGTCAACCGATTGATCTGAAATTTGGTATACGCCTTTGGTTCTGGTGACAATACAATTATGTATATTTAATATTATTGTAAATCCAAGATGGCCGCAGTTACAAAATGGCGGATAACGTTTTTTTTTTAATCCCATCATATGGGTATCAAATTATGAAAGGGCTTGACAAGTAAAATACATTGTACTAAAAAGTCTAAAAAAAAATTTGCAGGCGGGCGTACCTCAAGGGTCGGTGTTGGGACCTGTTCTATACAACATCTTCACGTCAGACCTCCCTGAAACACCTGGGGTTACAACGGCCACATTTGCAGATGACACTGCCATACTCGCTAGCCACAAAAATCCAGAAGAAGCATCGAGAGTTCTGCAAACGGGGCTGGATAAAGTGGAGCGATGGTTAACCAAATGGAGGATTAAAGCCAGCGCGTCCAAGTCAACCCACGCAACTTTCGCTCTCCGCAAGGGTGATTGTCCACAGGTTAGCCTGGGGGAACACATATTACCACACCAGGAGACAGTCAAGTACCTCGGAATGCACCTCGACCGCAGGTTAACCTGGAGGAATCACCTTCGGAAGAAAAGAGACGAAGTCAATCTTCGATACCGAAGCCTGCAATGGTTACTAGGCAGAAACTCAGTGCTGAGCTTAGACAACAAGCTACTGATCTACAAAGTAGTTCTGAAGCCTATATGGACTTATGGGATACAGCTCTGGGGATCCACCTGTAAAACCAATGTAGCTATCATACAAAGAGCACAAAATGGCATCTTAAGAAACCTATCAAATGCACCGTGGTTCTTGAAGATCGATGAGCTGCATAGTGAACTAAAAGTTAATACAATCAGTGACGAAGTTAAGCAGTTCTCGTCCCGATACAAGCAACGATTACAAAACCATCCAAATCACTTGGCTGCACAATTGACCTCCATAAATTATCCCAAAAGGCTTAAGAGACAGCACATCATGGAGCTTGACAAATGAAAGAAAGAGGAAACTGGTCGCTGGATCAATTTCTTGACATGCCCATCTCTCGACAGCATATCTGCTTATAGTTAGGAGACTGATTGCAGATGGAAATTGAACAAAAAAAAAAAAAAAAAAAAAAAAAAAGTCTAAAAATAAAAAAGGTTAAAAAATAAAATCGTGAGACATGTCAAATATCTAAATCTCTAATAGACATTTTCACTGACAATTGTAGATTATTTGACGTGCCTCACGATTTTATTTTTTAGCTTTTAGTACATATTTACAATAAAACCGTTTAACTTAAAAACATTTTTTTACCTTTTTTATTTCTCTCAAGGTCTCTTATTTCTTATTTTGTTTATTCTACATTCTACGTTTCTTTATTATACTCCTTTCTATAGCTCTCTGAGTTACACTTAATCTTTTACTTTGTTGTTAGAGCCCATGTTTGTGCGCTTGTGCCTCGGGCTTCAAATGAAATTAATCTACCTGCTACTTGTATTACATAGGTACCTTATTATGTGTATTGTATACACATACAGTATTTGTTATATTGAATAATTGTTTCAACTGGTTAAACAAAAAAAATCACAATAGGACAAGTGAACAGGTGACATTTTAAAACTTTTTAAAAATAACCTTTTATTGTATTATTACCATCTAGCACCAAAGTACTTGTCAAGACCGAGTTGCTTCATTTAATTACAGAACTCCTATGGCCACCTTCCAGCTCCATCATCAGATCAGCTCGATGTTTCATAATAAAATTGCATTGTCATCCGATTTATACAGGCATGCAAAATTGCAGCTTATTCGGACACCAGGAAGTGGGTCAAATTAAACTTGCAAGATTTGATTACAGACACACAGACAGACAGACAGACAACAGGCAGGTGAATGTAAATTAAATCTTGTAAAATGATTGACATGTTAAATCAGTATTATTGGCTATTGGTAATAAGTAGGTCTTCTCTTCTTGTTTAGCCTCTTGTGGTGCAGTTCTGCACATACATAGGCCTCTCCCAATAAGTAGGTATTCCTATTTATATACCAAATGAACAAAAACAACAAAATGAATGATGGAGCTACAGAATAACAAATACCTAATAAGATAATATAGACATTTGGATATACAGAGTATAGATGATACCTAATTAATTATATTACCAAATTGGCAACAAAAAAAGGAGCAAATTCTAGCCATTAAAAATAGATAAGTAGGTATTACACCTATTTAATAACATAAACTAAAAAATGTTTGTTTCCAAGAGTCATCATGAATCAGTTAAAATTCAAGTTCAATAGTTATTGTCCAAAAAATATAATTAAATATGTTGTTTTGATTGAGTGATGTAGGATAACGTCAAATACAAAAATAATTCATTTAGGTAAATTACAATAGTGGGAAATTTCAGACATTAATTAATTTATTAATGCTATCAATACAATAATACACTAAATATAAACCTCATTGCCAATACTCACAATAAATTCACAGCTAGTACAAGATACAAGAAGAAACACAATTAATAATTATAAGAATACAACCTAAACAAATTAAACTATTAAAATAGTTAATATCCACTATTTTAATAGTTTTCATAATTATAATTTATCTTCAAAAATTAATATGCACAGCTTTTGAGAGGCCCGTTTAGATCTAGATTTTATATCCAAGTGTTGCACAATAATACCTACAAGCAGAACATATCTCATATAAGTAGGGTTGATTCTAGTCCCCGAGCACAGCGGCTGCAGATACAAGAGGTGCTCGTACAAATAACCTCTCACAGGAGGTGCCTCGTACATTCACATTGTGTAGAGAACAGCGTGACATTCAAGCTACACATATAGTTCAAGGTTACTCCTCAACATTATAAGCCTTGAGCTCGTTGCATTACTGGAGCCCACTCTCTACAACATGACCACTTATTCAACTACATATTAATTATTATACCTACTATTATCACAACACACTACTGATATCAAATGATGTGCTCCAGTTTATTAAAAACTAATTCAGGAAGTTTGTGACTCTCTGTTGACATTTCTTTGTGAACAGATTAAGATTTTTAGTAAATAAATTCACATTATAATAATCCTAAATAGTAAATATGCCGCTGGTAAAGATTTACATGTAGTTATAGCAAATATTGTTGTGTTCATAATATGTACCTAATGGCACATATGACAGGCAGCAAGCAAACTGCAACAGATGGAGCAGGGAGCGCGGTCGGCGACGAGCGCCGGAGCCCGACAATAGACAGGACGCGGGGATTGATCGAGAGCTCTTTACATAACCTCAAGACACCAATTGGTGGCGTAATAGGGCAGCGGCGGCTCCGCGCTGTCACCTGATTAGGTTAGCTGGCGCTACAGGCGACGAGGATGTGCGACACTTACCTTCACCGAGTCGAGCGGGTACATTATGCAATGCTCCATCACACCCGCTATCGCTCCAGCGGTCATGTGTGTGATGAAGTTTTGGCTCGGGAGCGTTTCATAGTCCTCAAAGTTCATAATACTCACTGAATACTGACACTTTATACAAAATAAACACAGATTTAGGTAAAATATTGTGGGGTTTACTTTTGCTTTACCGAATTAGAAGTATCATTTTCACCAACTATTTCCGTCACAAGTCATCCAAAATTTAGAACGATCAAAATTGACTCCATCAATGTGCGTATAAAACTAAGCACGCGCGATTTTTTTTGATATTCGTCTTCCACGGTTCCACAGACCACTTATTGAGAACTTGAAACTCTGTACTCTGTGTGACTTGAGACTTGATTGACGACTGCAATCAGTGTGACTATATTTAAATTGAAAATTGTGCTAGTAGCTGGGTTATTGCGTAATAATTATTATAATCATTGTAATAATTAATTATTCTGTTTCCGGATTAAACTATGAGTTCACACAAAACCAAAATCTTTGAAATTAAAAATATAGATCATTCACAGTTATTTTACCTCTAGCCTTTACGTTGGCTAGCCTGAAAATTATGTAGCCATGCCACGTTAGTATTGACTTCCCCATTTTTAACCCCCAATGCAAAAACGACGGTGTTATAAGTTTGACGTATCTGTTTGTCTGTGTGTGTGAGTGTGTGTGTGTTTGGTGGAAATCGGTCCAAGATGGCCGCCGCTACAAAATGGCGGATTACTTTTTTCTTCCACAACCCCCTCAATATGGATAATAAATGAAAGGGCTTAATAAGTAAAATACAGCCTACTATATAAAATTTAAAATCCAAGATGGCCGCCATTAAAAATGGTGAATTGCGTATTACGTCTGGGGCTTTTTAAATTTTAAATTTAATTCACTTGTAAGTATTATTTTACAGTGCTGTAGGTAGGTACTTACATGAATTTCCTGTTTCGAACCTACCTAATATTTTATATTATCATATTGATAGTTCGCAGTTACCACTTGTTCATGTGTTAACCATCCGATATTGTTATAGATAAATTCATTTTCTTCATAGGAAATTGAGTTTATGGGCATTGGTAAAGCTTGGGATTATAATAATAATTATTAAAATAACAGTACAAGTGACCTTATCAAGTACAAAAAGTAACAGTTTAACAAGAAAAGTAACGCATTTTTGAAATTTTTATATTTTTACACAATATACACAGTTGAATTAAAATACGTTTACATATTCGGTGATTATTTCCTAATTTTTCAGTTTATTGAAATTGCTAATCAACAAAAAAATTAAATCCTTTTACTAAACCAGATAAAGTTATACGAAATTGCCTTATTCTTTTATCTCTGCTAAATTAATAAATAAACTATTATTTTCTATATCATTACAAGGAAGAAGATTCATTTATTATAGGGTTCCATTTAAAATAAAGATCTTGAAAAGTAACGTAAAAGTTATCTTTATACAAGAATGCAAAAGTAACGCAAAGGGTCAAAAAGTAACATAAAACGTTACAAAAGTAACGTTCTGGCAACAATTTGACAAGAATGCAATGTAAAGAAAAAAATTTTGACATCTGTCAGAGGTAAAATAACTGTGAATGCACTATAGTGTTGTACCTACTATGAGTATGTTGAGGTAAAGCCGCGTCTCCAGCTCTTTTTTTGGTCTACACTCTCAACAAAAACACGTCAACACACAGCAAAATTCCCCTACACAAAAAGAAATGTCTATGCTTCAAGCGTCAACAAATGTTTTTGCTATCCATCGGCTATGGAAAGCAAAAACATTTGTTGAAGCTTACCGCCGGGCTCAGCTAGTCAATAAATAAATGAATAAACAAAGCAAAAACATTTGTTGACGCTTGAAGCATAGACATTATTATTTTTTTTGTGTAGGGGAATTTTGCTGTGTGTTGACGTGTTTTTGTTGAGAGTGTAGACCAAAAAAGGAGCTGGAGACGCAGCTTTACATCAACTTATTTTAATGACATTATAATAATTAATTCAACTTATTATTGGCATAATAATTCCTCTTCGGTTTATTTTAATTTTTGAACTGTACTTAAATAAGGTACTGAAAACTACTACTCAATTTTAGCTCATCTATTATTATAATATTATATTATATTTTGTTCATAGTTTATACCCTAAATATTACTTTAAGTAATTGGCAACTATATACTCAAACTACAAACACAAATTAAGTCAAATATCCAATTTCTGTTATATATTATATTGCTTGTTAAAAAACATGAGTAAATTTTACATTCTATCAACTATTAAAACGCTAAAAAGCAGAATTTTATGTGATCTGGTCACACTGAAAACGTGAAACTAATGACATTAGATCGCCCTCAACTCTATGTCAGTGTCAGGTGTCAATGTCAAAACTGTCACAGAACGTTTGACATTCTTTTTTTCTGTGAACTTATAAGAAAGTCAGACTCACATTGCAATGTATTTGCCAGTTTTATACAGTTTGAAAAATATTTCCATTATTATTTTTTGTAACGTTCCTTCAATCTCATAAAGACTGAAGTCGCCTTGAACATAAGTCTATAATATAGTTTTAGTTATGGCATCGTAGCTTCTTCAGGGAGTGCCAAATTGTTTACAAGAAACATTTAAAAAACTAAATATAGAGACAAAAAGGGGTGTTTCCACAGAGTACTAAGAATATACTGGGTGTTTTTACTAAATTTTCTTCTTATGAACGGTAAAGCTATACGCATTCCAAGTTTCATGATTTCTGCCGAACCGGATCATTTTTTTTTTTTAATAAATACTTTCCTACCTTATTCTGTTTCCTACATTTTAATTATAATCACTGGATCATTAGTGCATGATAATAGGTGTGTTACGAGTTACGAGTAGATATAAGGTTAATGTGTAATCTAGCAGCAAGATACCTTACCATATACCTACCTACGTATACCTAAGTACTTAATCAAAGCACTAACCTATGGTAAAGTTAATTAATTCACTTAATGGAGTAGGTTCCTACTCTTATTTAATAAGCTGTGGCGCAGTCAGTGGTCTCACTGTCCCTGTGACTGTGACCACTGACTCACCGACCACCACTCATCAGGCAGCGGTCTGACTGTTCCACCGTCACCGCTCATGCAACGGTGCGACTCGATCACGTTACTGACTACTGACCATCACTCGTTGGAAGAATAGAGCCAAGTACCTCCACCAATATATTGCCAAGTTTCCATATATTCAAGAGAATGAAGATATTCCTAGCGGTCAATTTTATCATTTACGGGTTCTTCCTATTCTACAGTGCGTATACGAGCAGGCAATATATTCCTACGACTGCAGGTAGGTATACGAGCAGAGCGTCCATGTCAGTGATGTTGCAGCGTGCAGCGGGCAGTACGAGGGGGGCGGCACGCTGGACCCGAGCCTCGCCTTCACGCCCTTCCGCTTCGACCTCACCAACCGCGGCTCCTTCAACATCTCCAGCTGTATGATCGACATGCTGCGCTGCATGGAGATCATCAGGTCACTCTTCACATCATCATTCGTAGGTGTTGTGTTGTTACACCTGTGCAGTGTAGTGTTGTGTTGCAGGCCGGACCTGATCTGCTTCTGGAGCGGCAACTGGCGGCTGTACTCACACACCGTGTGCCCACACATGCGCGAGTTCTGCCACGACTTCTACGGACTCTTTGACAGTGAGTACACACTACACGAGTAACAAGAACAAATCACATTCGATCGTCGCGCGAACACACAGCACACGATGCGTCGTGGTGATCCGGAGTGATCCCTACTCCCTGCACAGCCACGGTATGCAATAGTTGATGTTCGTTCGCTAACAAGCACGACGCAACGTGCTTGCAACGTATGTTTGTTCTTTTGACGAATGTTCGAAGATAGATAACAAATTATTGAACACAGAACAATATTTAAAAATAAACTTAAAAATAAAAACAATATTATAATCTATGTGTTACATTTGGCGGTCTTATCGCTAAAAGCGAAAGCGATCGAATCTTGGTAGTGTAACGCAAGCTTGTGTGTGCGCAGGTTACACGTTCAGGTTCACGTTGTTTGAGCGCACCTGCGTGAACGACAACGTGTACACGTGACGTCACCGCCGCCCGCCTGTGACGTCACCGCCGCCCGCCTGTGACGTCACCGCCGCCCGCCTGTGTCGTCACCGCCGCCCGCCTGTGACGTCACCACACCCCGCCCTCAATGAAACCACCATGTTTACTGACAAATGCAACTTTATTACTTCAAAGCATCGTCCTCGTACACTATAATATGTATGATCATTGACAAGATTCATTTCACTCGCATCACTTTACAATCAGAGCACGATGTGTGTATATAATATACACTGTGTATGTATATAGAGCTTTATATAACAATATATAGACGAGACGAGTGTACACCTGTCTGTGTGTATGTATTACATTCCGCCGCGCGCCGCCCGTTTGTAACTCGGCGGGTCTACATGTATTATGAAATTTAATAACTTATTTAGTGATCAAAACAACTTTACACAAATATATCACAGTCGGAAAACATAGATTTTGATGTAGCGATCTACTACAACAATATAATATTAATAAAAACCATTTGTCACAAATAACAAGCACCGAGTATTGTTTAAGAACATTAGTTAATGATTACAAGAGTGTTTAGATCACAAAAAATGTACGAGTATACACAACACGTGTACTTACTTCACACAGTTCGTCGAGTTACAAGCGATCGGACAACCGCCGTACATACATAATGTTATGTACACACACACACAGGACAGGTGAGCTGCGAGACACGGGACGTCCCTCTATTACGTTACACCATAATTTATCACGTTTCCTTTTAGCAGGGCTATTCACTTATTTGTCAGGGAACCGAACCGAAGACCGAATGGCCAAAAATGTATGCGACGTATTACGTCGTATCAAAGATCTCTAGTCGTATCGATTTATTCGTCTTCGGTTCGGTTCCCGGACGGATAAGTGAATAACCCTGCAGAT
Organism: Hemithea aestivaria; assembly: GCA_947507615.1. Taxonomy (NCBI): domain Eukaryota; kingdom Metazoa; phylum Arthropoda; class Insecta; order Lepidoptera; family Geometridae; genus Hemithea; species Hemithea aestivaria. The sequence continues at coordinate 13,522,990 of OX382345.1, read as the reverse complement.
ACTCGTATGTACAGATGAGACGAGCCGATCATAATATACAGGATGTAGTGTGACGTGTGGGGAGTGTCGTGTGACGTCACACACGGGGCCGGCCCCGTGTCACACACGAGTAACGTTCGATACAACATCAAGTGTGTGACGCGACAAGTACAAACATGTATATTGCAGTTATATAGTATAGTATAGTAATAATGGTAACGCATTAGGCATATAATTGTTTGTAAGCTATCTACCTTAGACTACCGCTGACCGCTGACCGCTGACCGCTGACCGCACCTACCTACCTAGTACATATTATGAATATATCTAAGCACTCTCGCACCGACCTCTCCTCCTACAATAATATTAAAAACAAACAATATCTCGGCACACGTCCCTCCACACACACACGCACACACACACACACACACGCACACGTGTATTGACATAGGAACGTACACAAACTATATATAGATGTAATATGTGCAATAAAGTGTGAGTGACGTCAGAGCAGCGAGCGAGACAGGCGAACATTTTATTTTTATACAATTATAATTAATATTAAAACATAGCAACTGTACACGCGAGCGTAGGCGGCCATATTATGCACCAAAATATGCAACATTTGTCTACCGTTACTGTAGCACTTACATACATAATTCTACAATGCACACAGCGAATAAATCTTGACCAAATCAATGTAAGCTCGGCGGTCTCACCGCTAGCAAGCTATCGTTCCAGCCTTGTATGCATGTACACGTGACGTACTATACAAATAAGGATTCATTTCATCGTCTAGAAAATAACTGCTTCTTTATAAAAGAAGAAAAGGTAGTGTACTGTCAACGAATGTACTGTACACTAGTGCGCTCGATATTGTTACTATACGGTTTAAAGACATTAAATATGTTTGAAATATAAGACAAGTTGTTTTAATTCGTGTACCGACAAACTGCCTTCCTGTCGTCCCCGTCCAGTGGCCGCCTGTCGTCTGACGTCACGAGCACGTCGCGTCGCCGTGTCCATATAGCTGGGTACATTGTACACGTACATCACTCGACCATTCACTAATATACATCCTAGTAATATGACGTCACTGTCGCTATATACTACACTCTGTATCTATACGTAGACCATTCACGCACGCACACGCACGCACGCAGCAAGCAGCACGCGGCGGCCGCGACGGAGCCAGTTCTATGAACCTCGGCACCGCCAGCGACCGACCGCCTCTCACATCACAATCGTCAACACGACCCCGCGCGGGGACTCCCACTCGTTACCAATAATTTATAAAATATATTATTATGTGAAGAGTCATCTATAATATCTGTAATATAATAAAACGCAGAGGTCTCGCATCGAGACTTACAAACGGCTCCGGCGTGAGGAGCACGCTCGGAGCGTCGCTACGACGTCACGTGACGTCATCCCGCACGCCGCGACGCTCCCGGGCTGAGCCAGCCGCTCCATCGAGTCGAGTGGTTCAGCTGGAGGCGCATGACGTCACCTGCGCCCTCCCCGGCGACACTAGTGTAGCGGTTGGTTCAGAAGAGGCGCGCGCGTCGCTTGAGTTCGTTGCGGCGCCACTGCGGCAGGCGGTAGAAGTCGGCGCGCGACACGCACAGGATCGCCTCGAACTCCGCGTCACACAGGTGCCGCTGCAACACACACACACACACACACACGTTACATTACATGTAGCGACACACGCACCGGTGACGCACACCACTGGGAGAAACAAACAGAAAAGACAGACGACTGTCATCGCTATACATATTGAGTACTTGTAAGTTTCACACGAGATACTACTTTTATGGCGCAGTCGGTAGGATAGTGACTAGCAGGTACTATTTTAACGATTCATTTCCGCGTGTCGCTTAGGTTTTTATCTAAATTGACGCGAAGAGGGAACGAGACCGAACACCCCATCTGAATATAACCAAAAACTATTTAAATATTTCAAAGACACAATCGACGAGTTCATCTGCGGTACTATCACAATAGGTGGACTCGATTAAAGCGGCAAATCGTCATATTTACAACATCACAAAATGTATTCATTTCAATAGAAAATTAAAGACATCTGTGGTACTTTAATTATTAGTGTAAATACGATTAAACAAGATTAAAACCGTAATGAGAACTCGTAATCCTTCTAACGTCGATAACGTTTTAATCACACTTTAGGAGCACAAGTCGGCCGCGTCGATCTCATCGAGACGAGATCGTAAAAGTAACACAACGGTGAGGAGTCGAGAAGAGGGGGAGTCGAGGAGTCGTACCTCCAGGTTGAGTCTGTCGACGTCTGGCGGCAGGCGGTAGTTGGAGATGAGCAGCAGGTGGTACGGGTAGAGCTTGGCGGGCTCGTGCAGCAGGTGCGACGTGGCCATGTTGGGCAGCGAGCGTCGGTACCCGCCGCCGTGACCCACCACGCCGCCGCCCGCGCCCGACACGCCGCGCGTCACCACGCCGCCCGCACTCGTCTGCACACGGAGCACACACCGTCACCCTCACAACTAGTGCCGAGCGACCACGCCCATGCACGACTCGACAGAACACATTACTCTTCGACGAATTAAATCATATGCGAGGAATGCGTCACTCTTGAAATAATTATCCTTCTATTACTAATCTTCTGAATCTTTTGATAATGTGTAGAAGATCTTATACATCAATAATAATAGTTAATGAGAGAGGTTCAAAGGAAATAAAAGTAGACGTGTGACTTACCACGGCACTCCTATCCATGTCGGTGATGGATCCGGCAGATACTGAAACATACGTCGACCACGTCACATCCCACGTTATATGCTGAACTAAACTCTACATACATGAACTATAATATATCTAATGTGAAGCGACTGTCCCCACGCTGCGCCGGACGATGCCCTCGCTCATGCCAACAACAATAACAATGCACATTCTGATCTTGATAGTTCTGTATAATGTGAATCCATTTAAAGGAAAATCCCTCGCTCTGCGGTATGATGCCAGACCTTCCTATCCTCTTTCCGTTTCACTGGCTGTGAATTTAAATCAATCCTTAACACGTAGACCTTGCATATTATGTCATGAATAAACAGAGCCACCTATTAACATGTCTATATATTCGTTCTAGAGATACCCTGGAAAATGAGGAGTGAAGACAAATACGAAAAAATAGAAATAGAAGACCGAGTATCTCACTAGAAAGAGATACAGAAATATAGAAGTGGCCGATAAAATTATTATCATCGGCAAGACAAAACACACTTAGTTGACTCTGTCGCGTTATGAGAGAGGATCGCGGTGTGACACGAGCGTACTCGGAGCTGCTGATATATCTGGGGGGTATTGCATCTGAAGGGATGGAACTGAGCAATCTCCACGTGGAAGAAGAGCGGGAGATAGCACAGGACAGACCAAACGGAGAAGCACGTCATCGGAGGATTGTATAACCATTGCAGTGACATTCAGGACTCGCATGTTATTGTTGTCGGATGAACGAGCACATCTCAGCATCAGGTGGGGGAGCCTCGGCATGGAATGAACTATGCAGCCTGGTGGACGTGGCCAAGCTTCAACTGCCAGCGTTACCGACACCACTGTGTGCACTGCCCTCTTAGACAGACAGATGCATCATCAGGGATGAAGCCTTAGCATGAAATGGACAGATCATGGAAATACAAAGCTTAGGACTGTGTCTCCGATGGAAGGGACCACACACCGATATAGTGTATCCCTGGCTGATTCCATCATACGTACATACAGTCAGAAGCACCTGATTCGTCGTATATATCTAAATGTATGTTCCGGCACGAAGCGTTGATCGGACGGTGGGTGATAAGCTAAGCTCGGGGTGTGGAGACTGTAGTGTGGCCATACATATAAAATGCTATACATAGATACGGCCAAAAGAAGCGTGACGTATGAGCGAGAGATACGTGTGTGTCTGTCTGTCTGTCTCGCTCGTGTACTTACTGCACAGGTCCGTCCGCACTGTCGCGCACAAACCGACAACAGCACACGTCAGTCATACATACACATATACTGATACATACATATTATACAGGGCAATAAACAATACATTCATATTTATACATTTTAATAATATTAATTATTAATAAATTAATGAGTAGTCTTATTAAAATGATATAGTGTGAGAGAGGTAATGTGTTGTGTTAATAATGTGTTGTGCAACAATCAATGAGTGTCAAAACCGAGTACTGCAGCGCAATTCCTGATGTAGGCCTCAAAACTGGTTGAATATGTGGTTAGTTTATGTGACAGATAACACTCGCGGTAGTTTCATATCATAGAGTGACAGTTGTTTGTGAGTGTCTCATCCAAGAGTCCCGACCTCTCCTGCCAGTGTGTGTGTAAGATGTGTCCAGCAGGAGTACATAATGCAGTAGACACATGTGTAGTGGAGTGTATACTCACTGTCAGACTTGCCGCTGCTGAAGTCGGTGCTGTGAGTCTTGTCCCCCATGCCGCTGAACGTGAAGTCACCCTACACACACACACACATACGCTACGTTAGTATGTATCCTCACAAGGTGTAGTTGTACTCACGTGGTCCGTCTACTCATTCAACTGACAACTTTTGTAAACTTTAAATAGATATTCCACCTCTCCAGCACGTTATTAGTGCTTTTGTGTATGAACTCGCAACAATGTCACCTTACTCTCGTTCGACTCACGTCAAAATGTGATTGTGAGTTTGCAACTCTCGCTCGCAGCAATAACTGATTTTTGATGACTTTTATACATAATAGCCCAAAAACAACCCTTTCGTGGTGGAAAGGTGGAAATAATACGTTTTGTTCAACTAGAAGTAGTTCGATGAGTAGACGAACCCGTATGCACAACTGCACAGTTTAGAATTTCTTGTACAGTGTTACATACTTACACGAAACGACGTGAACGACTTAGCTATTTAATAACTGCTCAAATGTAGTAAGGTTTATATGTTACACCAAAACTACTGAACCAATTCACCGTACACAAACAAATCTGAATGAGAGCCACATGCACATACTCGTACACCTGGATCAATATTATCCTATTAGTGAGGTTTCATGAGATATGACAGGACCCTGAGCCCTGCGGCTCGCCACTATGAGAGCAGTGCAGTGCGTAGGACCTCCTACCATGAACACTGCAACAGCAATGAGTGGGCGTTATCGTTCAACATCAGCCGCGAGTAAAGCTCGTTCTCTCTCCGCACGGAACCGTCCCCGCGGTCGCAGGGAACAGTCCATGTACCATCTTAACACATACTTACCCGTCCGTACAACTCACTGGAAACGGATGGACTCACTACATCGACATCTGTCTGCTTCGAGGATTGTGATGAGGGCGTGTTCTAATCATGAGAGAATAGGTTGTCTGGCATCTGCTATAGACTTATTGTGACGGCAGAATATGGGCATTCAGGGCAAGTGTCGCCGTGACGCCGGCCGCAGGAGCAGCCAGAAGGCGGGAGGCGGGAGGACACCGTCAGCCGAGCCTGTATGTGGAGGGAGGGGGAGGGTACTCACGGCGGTGCTGGAGGAGAAGGTGTGCGACCTGTTGGCGAGCGTGTAGCCGGGGCGTGGTGCGGCGCGCAGGCGGGAGGAGACCACTGCAACACGCGTGTCATGGCCAGTCGACCCTGTGTGTGTGGGGGGAGGGGGGGAGACTCACGTGCGCACGCGCGCCCGCCGGCAGCGTGGAGGAGCGCGCCGACCCGCCGCGGCTCCACAGCGCTACACACACACACATGCACTACACACACCCGCACGCACGCACACACACACACACACACCGCCCGCGCTCTGTACACACACGGGCAATAACTAACACGGCGCCTCTACTTGCGTGTTGAACTCGACAAGTGACAAATATGACTACACAGTGAATGCAGTACTTGCTTGCATTACAAGTAAGTGGACCGATATCTACTACGACATTGAAAAAATTTACTTTTACGATCCGTGCACTCTCACTAGATACGTAGTACGTGTTGGAGACAGATATTTACTGCAAGTTTACATTGTTGGCAACAAACTCTTAAAGTAGAAATTGCAACAATCATGTCACCGATATCACTATATCGGGGACTATAAACCTAACAATAAGTTGCAGTAGCAGCCATATATCGCAAAAAGCGCAAGTCAGATGACTTTCGAGATAAAGTGATGTAACCAAAAATAAAGTTTAGCGAGATCAGTGCCAGTACAGAGCGCGAGGGAGCAGTGTGACGCAGTGCGCGCGTGGCGGGCGTACATACAACAATACAACATTGCAACTGGAACAATCACAACTATTACAAGATACTGACAATGACTGGCCCTTGTTCATGATAGCAACATGTTGCCTGCATTGCAACAACGTTTGTCGTTGTTGCCGCGACAGATTGCCAACAGACGTTTACCATCCATCTCTCTCTCATGTAAAAACAGACCTGTGGTCTCTTTTTATTGTGTGACCTATATATTTATTGTTGATTGTAGGAGCGGTCATTGTCAGTAAACATGCTCTGTAATGTGTCAAATGTCTAGTAACACAGAGAGAAAATTCATCTTGGATCAGTTATCAATATAACTTTTAAATAAATTCAAAATTGTCCTATTGTTTTGTTCTGTTACAAGCTTTTATTTATTTTCATTTGTTTTTTCTGTCTGAAATCAAATCTTGCAAGTTAATTTTGATACACTTCCCGGTTTCCGATTGAGCTGAAATTTTGCATGCATGTATAAGTCGGATGACAATGCTATATTATTATGACATGGAGCTGGAAGGTGGCCGTAGGAAGCCTGTGATTAAGCGACGCAACCCAAACGAGTTTGATTCGTCTCGACGAGAACTTAATGGTGCTAGGTGAATAATAAAAGCTTGTTTTTAAGTAGTTTTTTGAAGTGAAAACTTCTTTAGCGGCGCTGAGCACTTTTTTGTATGGGTAAAAACTTTCAAACTCGCGTCAGGGTCACGTGATGCTGATCGAAAAAGCGTAAGATCGAGGGGAAGGGAGAGGAACTAGTATCTCCCACTCTTTCTACCGTGCCTGAGTGTGCTGCTCTGTTTAGGCGGCACAGGGGGCTTAGACAAGCGCGCGCCCGATATTTTTTTTTTAAATTTTATATTTATATATTTTATATTTTTTTTATTAGACAATTAAATAGGTTCGAATCAAAACTGTTTGTTTCTTACTTCAGTTATCATAAACAAATTGTATCAGTTGTAAAAATTTGCGATGATGATTCTGATAATAACGATGGTGTAAAAGTCGTCGAAATTATGGATGGAAGTTGATTTTTCTGAGAGATAAAATTGAATGTAATATATAAATAACGATATAATATTATAAATAACAAGATATAAATTGTCATATTTGTGTACGATAGCGCAATAAATAAACATTGTATTCTACCTCATAAATGATAGTATTTTTATACTTATAATTAAACACAACGTTAATATTGAAGTTTTCACTTCTGCCGGCACTCCCGGAGTGCTACCTTTTTTTTTCAATTTCACTTGTTTATGCTATGAATTGATCAGACAGGAAGTCTAAACTTCAACCGATTCCACACAAAAGGGCTCACGAAACACAAACATCGTATACGAGCTGCTAGTAGGGTAATAGACTTATAGGTAGGCCAATAGACTTGATCGGTGACTGCCTTTATATTACACTGAGCTGAGAATATTCGCTCGATCGATCTGTGGATCGGTTCGCGAGTCGTGAGCCACTCGGATATGTAGCTAATCCTGCCTATTCATAGCGTACCTACAGGGTTTATGTTGCCCCTTTTTTTGAGTGCAACATTCCCTGACTTTAATTATATTATTTATTCGTATATATTTGACTTTCATTCCTTCTGTGTATTACTAGACGTCTTTATTTTATACAATCTTACTTGGCATTTATAAATTGTATAAAAAGATGTTTAATTTAATAAAAATACAATATTAATGATATACCTAATATAAACTCAAGTATGTGATTGTATAAGACTTGCAGCACATTACATAGACAATAGACGGCGACATTACGATCCAATAACGTAATATGAAATAATATAACAAATAAAACAAACATAACTGGAACAATATTTGAACAATTGTTCCCGCTTTACAACTAAATATAATAATAAATGAATACAACTTAATACATAATATAGATAAAGTGATGAACATTCAACATGCAGCTGTGAAGAATAGATGTCACCCCTGTTAGTATAACTACACTGTTATGTCACTGTTAGTATATTAGTGAGTGTAGGGACCACAAACATATAACATTATATTAAACAACATGCACAAAATGGTGTAGCAACACTTTAAAGCCGCAATGTACCCGGCATGAAAAATTAATCCATTTTTAGGAACAAAAAATGTACTTCACACAAATCAATCGACCCTTTATATGAGAAAAGTAGAATTTTCGCATCTTGAGACACGTCTAAAATGAGTTCAATTTGGGTATGCGGTCCTCAAGTAATAAGTACACGTTGCAGATAGAAGAAGCATGAAGCCACAGATATTATGGTAACAGACGTTGTGGTGCATGCACTACACGCGGCGGGTCCTTCCGTGTACCGACAGACAAGGGGGGGTTACCATCAACTATTTATAGTTTTGACATTTTTGTTATAACTTTATTGAAATTTCAAACCATGATTTTTAGTTCAACCAAATGTTTTAACTCAACACTTTTAGTTTAATAAAATGATCGATGATATTGAAACCTCATTAGTTAGATGATGATAGTGCCCCCCTGTCCGAGTACATAAAGTGAGTTCACCTCCCCCCTCCCCTCCCCCCTCCAGCCAAACACAGCGTGAGTCCGCACTATGTACTCACACATAGAGCGATACTCTACAGTTAGTATATTATTTCTACTGTACACCACATAAAATACCAATATTTGTAAAAATATATTAAGTGGTGAACAGTAAGATGGCTTCTGCACTACATTAAATCAATTTTCTTTCATGATAATGTTAACTACCATACAAAATATAAAACGGCTCTACGCCAGACATTCATAGAATGAATAGGAATGTAGTGTGGAAGCACTCGCAGTTGATGACAGATGTTCAACATTATATTTCAGTGAGAGTATCCTGTCCCACAGCTGGACAGAGACCTCCTTTCATGTTATATTTATTATACTAAATGTTTTAATTATGCATTAATATATTATACCAGATACAAAGCACGGACTAGTATGTATGCAACTGTTGAATGTGAACCTATTTTACTTAAATATAACATAAATAATTTACACAAAGAGTCCATGTCCATGCTTTGTTCTTAAACCCTTTCATTAGTTACATTAACAGGAACTACACCTTTAAATCGCTCATTGAATTAGGGAATAATATTGGATCTAAACGTATGAATTATTTGAAAGTAAATATGTTAATATTTAATCACAATAACTGTATTCATGTTCACTTTACTATTAGTAGATAATAATTAGTCATGAAGTAATCCAAAATAAACCATATTACAACCATGGACACAGGTGATATACTGAACGGAGCTCGCTGGAAAAATATACCTCTCGTTTTAGTATTTACATATATATTTTTGTATATTTCGGTGCATCGTAAGCACGGATTTTTTAAATAATTTTAGGAATTTTAGAACAGAATTGAAAGACAGGGATAGATGTATAAACTGACGAATGAGCGACAGAGACAGCGCGCACGAAATGCGACCGTTTAGTTCTAAATCACTTCGAACGCTTAATATCTTGATTTTTAATAGCATATCATAAAGTCGTGAAATTTTATAAACATTATTTGAAATTACACGTCAAGTTAATTTTGGCCAAATGTGCGCACTTTTTTTTAATATATTTATATTGTGTACACCACGTGTATGTGTATTTAATGCAATAAATATTTCTATTTGACAAATCCACATGTACGCAGATGGTATATAGGACACACGTGAGCTTATTCTAGCAGGTATCCTATGTTATACAGGGAGCATATTCCCCCAGGTCGCCGCTAGTGTTGCGTGTGTGTGTGTGTGTGTGCGGGTACGTACCGTTGTATGAGAGGTATGTGTCGGTGTGCGTGTCGGTGTCGGCGTGCCTGGCACGGTCGAGGTGTCGCGAGGGGGAGGCGCCCACCGGCGACGAGTACCGCAGCCGGTACGTCGGCTCGCGGGACGCACTGGGGGTCCTGCAACACGACACCACACCACACTGTACCCACTGTACCCACTGTTACTAACACCTTCCGAGATTCAATAGCAACGACGCATCTAAACGTTGCTACACTTTTCATATTAAACTTTGTGATGTCCCGGGTTACACTGTGCTGGTTACAGCCAGCGTTATCTCTTACCATCAGGAGAGCATCTTGCTCGCCTTCTTACTTCGTTATATAAAAAAGTTCTAATTTTCGGTGTTTAATATGGACACGTACATAATAAAGACAAAAAAGTTGTACTGAGACACTTTCGCTAGGGCTCTGAACCTACGTCATAGTCTTGTCTCTTCATGGCTGTTATTTTAGAAAACCCTCATTGTCAAACCAAAAGGAACCGACTTTTATTACTTCATCAAAATCCGTATACAAAACAAAAAGCCGTCCTATAAACCCACGGAACTCGCCCCGCGAATCGTTACCTGCTGGCGTTCCGCGGGTCCAAGTTCTGCTTCTTCCACTGCTGCAGCTTCTCGCGCTCCTTCACCTCCTTCAGGAACACCTGCAACAGTGACCGAGTCAATCAGCAACCACTGTCCCACAGTACACGAGTGAAGTAATGTGACGTCACAGTGGTGTACCTGCGCGATGCCGGTGTCGATCTTGGCGAGCTCGTCGTGCTCGCGCTTGAGGCGGTGTTGTGTGACGTCACCGTTGCCGTTGTGTCGCGGCGACTCCGGCGAGTCCGAGTCGCTGTCCGGCACGCCCTTGTACGTGTCGGACCAGCGCCGGCGCCGCTCTGCGTGCGTGTGTGTACGGTCAGTATGACGGTGGAACAGCTGTGTGTGTGTGCGTGTGTGTACAGTAGGTACATACCCGGGTCGGTGTAGGGGTAGGGCGGCGCCGGGAAGTCGTCGCGTTCGATCTTGCTGAGGGTGCCGGGCGCGGGCTTGAAGGCGGAGGGGTAGACGGAGAGCTCGATGGGCTCCTCGTTGTTGAGGTGCGGCGAGCGCGGCCGCGGCGTCTCCGACCGCGACATCGAGTCCACCAGCACCGTCATGCCCGGCTTGCCCTGGAACGTCGATCACTACTGTTACATTTTAGGAGACAACACCGCCTCTAAGAAAATATACTCTAATCGTGCTTCATTTCTATTGCGTGAAGACATTCTTGAGATGATGATTTCCTTTTTATTACATGTATTATTTCAAACACAATGTAAATAGAATACTGATGATATAATTCGGCCAATTTAGGACAAAGAAACAGTCTTTATTCACATCTGAAGCGTATAGCACACTCCGACAACAATAGAACAGTTAGTACTGTAAACTTTAAAAAATCAGAATGCAATAGATCGTCTTATCCGATACCTCCACATGTTACGTCGTTTTATACCCGATGTGAGCACATCAGTGTCGATCCTACGTTGTTTTATCCGCACCTTCCATTTGTGACGTGGTTTTATACCTGCTATGAGCACATTAGTAATGGTGCTACGTCGTTTTATCCGAACCTTGCGACACGACACGTCTTCCATTAGTGACATAGTTTGATACCCAGTGTGTGTGTGTGTATGTGTGTGACGTACCATGGTGTTGGATCGCGAGGAGGGCCTGGAGGCGTGGTGCGAGGCGGCGGAGTGCGGGCGGTGGAAGTGCGGCGAGGCGGGGGGGCGCGTGCCCGGGTGCAGCGGCCGCCGCAGGTACTGCGCCTCCGACGTCAGGTAGCTGTAGGTGGTGATGCGGTGCGGGGACACGCCCGACCCGCCGCCGTACTCCCGCAGCACCAGCCCCGGCGACACCGCGCGACCACCGTACTGTACCACACCACACATCGTCACGGAACGAACACTACACTACTCTGCCTCTCACTGAACGGACTACTCGAGTTCTGGTTCTGACAAAGAAATCTTACGATGTGTGTGTTGAAAATATGTCTATGCGATGTTATGAGAACTAGACAGCGGTGACAGATGCTAATATCACACATCATATTCTTAATGGTTATCTCTATTATTATAAATATTTGTCACGGTGTTACAATAGTCACTGACGTTCGACAACTATTGATTCCTGTGAACGCGTTGCATTGTGTGCTTTGTTGAAATGACATAAATTGCAATATATTTGCTATTCAAAACTGGCTTATAATTTACTTCGCTGTTGAGAAACATTTAAATCATGCTACAACATCTATCAAGACATCTACAATCTACATGAAAGCTAACATCGAGCAAAGTAAAATAAAAGTAAATAATAAAGTAAAGTATAAGAACCTTCCTGTTGAGCGAGCTGTAGGGGCTGCAGTAGGAGCCGTTGACGCTGGACGTGCGCGAGAACTGGACAACATTCACTCGTTAACGATACGTACTGCACGTAATGTGTACGCATACTACACGGGACCTATGTATCCCACACGCTTCACTACTTGGAAATATTACTAAACCATCAGTATTTTAAAGTTATTTTGGACTTTTTTTTTCTTGAGTATATCAAAGAAACAATATTACAGCATATTAATTTATATTAATCGGGACTTATCGCGTAGGTATTTAATGCTAGTTTGACAAATTGAATTGAAATACAAGCATTAAATACTTACACGATAAGTCCCGATTAATATAAATTAATATGAGTTTAAATCGCGGAAGTTTAAAATGTTATAATATTAAAGCAGTAAAGAACACTTGCATTAACCACAGATCGGCCACACGCCAATCTACAGACTATCCGCATGCTTCAAACCGCTGTCATATGGCAGCGTGTACAGAATGCTGGCAGTATTGCCTCGTTCGATGGCAATACTTATTACTTTGAACTAGATATACTCGTATATAGGTCAATCTGTTATTGTACTATGGCATCTTACTAATATTATAAACGTGAAAGTTTGTAAGAATGGATGTCTGGATGTGTGTTTGTTACTCTTTCACGCCTAAACGGGTGGACCGATTGAGCCTTAATTTAGTATACAGATAGCTTAGACCCTAGAGTAACATATAGGTTATAGAAAAGCGGGTAAACCCGGCCGCTGGGCGCATTTGGTATTATATATTTCCAAGTGGTTAAGTATATCGGTGAGATGCATCCCATAGTAATACAAGTACATATTTTAACGTGGCTCGCTCCTCGACTGTCGACTCCGTGCGCTCATCAGGACTTATAACTGATAAACAAACATAAAGAACAACAAGGAAGCGATGGATAACACTGTTTCACTTATAAACCATAGACATTCCCTCTCTTAATGTGTATCTTTTGTTTAGGAACCATTTTGCTAATCGCTTTTTAACCAGCTTTTTACATAGATAAAAAGTTAGGAGTTAGGGTATATTTATTTAAATGTAAAATGTTTATTGTAATATCGCAATCAGAAAATATAATATTGTGAAAATTATTATTATAATATGAAAGTGAATTGGATAAAATTAAAATTCATTAAAATAATCATAATTAATAATAGTGTTATCGTTCTCGCTTCTCTGTTATCAGAGCGTATTTTATCGGTAATTGAAAGTGTACATTTGGGTGTAATACTAATTTAATTAAACCGATAAAATATACTCTTTGGAAACAAAAAGTATAAGAATTAAATTACAAAGAAAAATAAAATCGAAAATAAGAAATGTGCAAATAAATCGAGCGCTCTATATTCGTGCAAAACACAGTAACGACATCTACCGGCGCGAACAACATCAAACTATAAGCGCACGCGGTTCACATCCTGGAATAACACACGGCGTGCTCTTTTTAAAGGGACACGAGGAAACGATACTAGCAAAGATTAGTGGAATATTCATCATCGCCACATCACAGGGATCGGCTCGATCGAACCACGTGAGCAATCCTCCGTCGCTGGCTGCCTGGCGTAGTGTGGTGCGTACCTGCAGGTCGGCAGAGGAGCGGTCGGGCGTGGCGTCCGCGCCGGGGGTGGCGGCGGTGGCGGGCGTGGTGGCCCGGGACGGGACGGTGGGAGCCCCGGGGGCGGGGCCGCAGCGCGGGTGCCAGATGGCGGCGCCCTGCAGGAACATCTCCTCGCCGTCGCCGAAGGGGTCGCCGCACTTGGAGCAGCGCGCGCACGTGGGGTGGAAGTGGTGCGCCTCGCCCGCCTGCAGCACCTTGCCGGAGATGTAGCGGCGGCAGTAGGCGCAGCGCACGCCGAACAGCCGCTGGTAGTCGCGCTCGCAGTACGGCGCCCCGCCGCGCCCCATGTACTCCCCCGCCAGCACGCACCCGCACGACGCGCACGAGAAGCACCACGTGTGCCACTGCCTGCGACGCAACATGTGTCACAACATGTGTCACACTCCACCCCACACCTCACCGCACCGCCGACACTCACCTGTCCAGCGCCACCAGCGCCTGCCCCTCCGACAGCTCCTGCCCGCACCCCGCGCACTCTGCAACACGTCATAGCCACCACTTAACGGCAATATACCTCTAC